>JACXGJ010003715.1:0-51283 GCA_016801105.1 Esox niger | reverse complement strand
CTCCTTCCTTACATTCTTCCATCACTCCTTCCTTACATTCTTCCATCACTCCTTCCTTACATTTTTCCATCACTCCTTCCTTACATTCTTCCATCACTCCTTCATTACATTCTTCCATCAGTCCTTCCTCACATTCTTCTTTTATTCCTTCCTCTCATCCTTCCTTTACTGACTTGTTCCCTTTCTTTCATCTACCCATTTCTTTGGACCTCCCTCAGTCCATTAAATTTCCCATCTCTCTCTTTCTCTCATCCCCACACTTCTACTCTTCCTTCTTTCTCTTCATCTCTCTCCCTCCCTTCCCTTTGCTCCCTCTTATCAATCAAAAACTCAGAAAACCAGCCAGATGCTGGTAATCCATTATTCAGAGAGATGGGGAATTTCAGCTCCCTCAGAAACGTCACACTCACGCAACCGCACACACACATAAACACCCCACAACACACACACACACACACACACACACACACACACACACACACTCACACACACACATACAAGATTAAGTCAATCTGTGCTCTTTTGAATACGATGCTTGATTAGGTAGTTACAATAGGACAGTGAATCTTCCTGATTTTATAGTATCGCTGATATATTTCACTTGTAGAATGTTTTGTCATTTTGTAGTAAAAGTAAAACAGTGATTCCAGACTCCAGACCAACCAAGTGCATTCAGATTAATTACCACAACCTAAAAATGCCTTTTTGATTTCTCAGTCGACAGCAGTGATTACACATTTGCAATTTGAATTAAATCTGAGCTTTAATCAACAACCAAAAGCACCTAAGCGTATTGCATCTTTCTGAGCCCACAGTCCAATCGCAGAAAGGGTTAGTTACTCGGCATAAACTCTCAACAATAAAAGACGAACAAGAGACAACAGTTTCCTGGCTCTGTGTACTGGCATTCGCAGCTGGTCCGCGATTTGAGAGGAGAATTGCTATTTTCATTTTGCATTGTAGCTCAAATGATCACAGCAGAATGCCAGTGCCAGAAGAACATTAACTAGCTTTTAAGCAGGATCCATTCCAGGTGATAGACTGAGCTGGTAATACTGCCATTTGAATACCAATCTCCTTTTCATCAAATATGAACAATATACATACATCGGTTTTCCTTTCTCCTGTGTACAAACCTGCACCTGAGAAATATCCAGACAGCACCACACTAAATTAGTGTTTTTAACATTACAAAATATGGGACTAGGTTTCTGTAGCTCCATGAAAGGACTAGGATGTGAAATCAACGTTTTATCCTCCCAAAGTGGGTAAGCCTTTGTGTCGGATGCATTCAGATGAGGGCCTATTGGTTATAAGACTGGTACAGAATTTGAAAGGTTGCTAGAATACTAAAGGCTGCTTAATTACATTGATGAGTCATGGAATTAAAAGGTCTTTAGCAAAGAACGCAATCCTGATTGTTGGATATTTTTATTTCTTACATGTATTATTCCAGGGAAGTAGCAAAAGAGTTTTAGTCTGCCGGGTCTGTTATTTGCTCCTGTAAGACCCCATGGGTACGAGATTCTGCTAAATGACTACAATTTAGTTTAGCTCATTGAAATCCGAAGAAAGCATTCACACGTAACCTTCTGTTACGAGCTGTTAATCAAATACAGTTGTGTTTGACGCAAACGAACGAGTGGATCTATCAAATGTAAAGCGCAGCCCCTTTGTGAACAAGTCAACGAAACGTTTAGTTTTTTCTTTTGGTGGACTTTTTGTTTGGTTTCCTCACTACATGGTCTGTGCTCTTTTATAGAAATGTTTGCATGAATAGCGATCCCTTCTCCAAAGCTACTTAGGAGACCCCCCCTTCGTCTGCCCTTTGTAGAGCAGGATTCAGGATAAATGTGCTGCACTCAAGCTGCTCTCCACTTAACTCCAGCCAAACAAGCCCCAGGAATGGATGGAAGCCAAGAGATTAGACTGCACAGTAGCTTACACTGGGCGTCGCAAGGAACCATCTTTCCCCAAAAAACACATACAGATTTTTTTTAATGAAAAACAACACAAGTGTTTTGTTGAAAGGGATCTGTGTACTGTGGCCCTCTCTCTTTGCTCTGGTTATTATTATTCACATTTCATTTCCCATCGCACACGACATCAAAGAGCTGGTTAGAGAACTAAGTTAATCAAACAGACTTCTGTCTACTGTATTATGTGAGACAATGTATTTTTTAAATGGTGGATTCATTTGCTTTGAACAGGGTTTAAAAATGCACAGAATGTATAACATGAACTAATGTATGTTACTTTTTTACTCCAATATTGAATATGTTCCCTCCAATCCCTGTGAGACACGACACCAACCTAACATTTTGAGAGCAGAGGCTGTCCTCCACCCTGAAACATCCAACGTAGCCACATGACGTAGCCACATGACGTAGCCACATGACGTAGCCACATGACGTAGCCACATGCAGTCCTTGGGCCGATCCTGAAGGTTTCAAACGGCCTGCTGTTCTCATCCGTTCTTGGCCCAGTTGACTGACCGTTCATAATTGTCATTACCCATGAACACCCACTTCACACTCTCTGCCGCCCACTGCCGCCCCCCGCATGCAGTCTAGTGCCCCGGAAGAAAGTAAACACGTTCTGTTTGTCTACAGATGGACTCATTACCAGATCTGCTGGTTGGGATGTGACTGTTACAGAATGGTGTGTGTGTGCTGTGACAGTGGGGTAGGGTGTGTGTTTCTTTGGGTCGCGCCCCCTCTTCCAGCCGCCATGATAAACACCTTGTTAAGGGGATTAGGACGGGGACAGAGGCGCCCCCCCCCCCCCACCACTCCCAGTGTGCCCACGTACTCATCCATCGTATCGACTTCAGGAGTTACACATTGGTGGCGTAACTGGATTATCGGTGTCCCACCTCTAGTGGTTTGTTTATACAGGTCGAAATCTCATTGGCCACTAGCTGCAAGATGCTACTTACATTATTATTTCTGTAGGTTGCAAAATCTATGTTGACTTTGGAGATATATATTAGAAATATGGAAATTAAAGCATTTTAGAAATTAGACTGCGATTGGTGTTTGGTTCCATGGCATGTACAATTTAATCCAGATGTCCCGTGGAACATTAAAGGACTAAATCATCCGCCAAAAACACAAGTCACCGTCAGGGACAGTGCTAGCAAGCTAAATTATTGTGAAGTCATTGCAGTGTTCGTATATTTATAACAACTCAAGACTTTGCTTTACTCAACATCATCTATGCTGCACTCAACATAGTCAACATCAGTCAGCAATTATTCTCAAGTCACATGGACGTGATTCCAGAAATGTACTGGAGCCCCGTCTATCTATAAAGCATTCGGAAATAACATGAGAGAAAATGTCGCTCCGACAGCTGAAAGTATGAAATCCGTAGCGACATTTCTGTTGAATGCCGGCCCAGCCGCTAACTGAGCCAGTACGATGTCTCCCTTTGCCAACAACAGCACAAATGCCTGGCAATGCATTGTATTCAGGGTGGCTATTGTGAAGAACGGAAATCTAAGAATGTATCAACCTTTATAGGAATAGAGGCAGAGCAGCAGGAGCTCTGAACAAGGCAGACTAATGTATTTCCAATGAATCAGTGGAGTAGCATGGAAATGTCATCCCTGTGACCTTTAGCTCTAGTCAGACATTACATCCTACGTCTACCCTCATCGCAGCTTTTAGGAGGCTTCTATTGGCAGGAGTAGATGTGGGGAAGTGCATGAACAAAATGGCTGCCAGGTGGGGAAATGCTGGGTGTGGGTAATTGACAGGGTGCACCTTTTTTGGTCGTCGTGGAAATTGCTAAATGTATTGTACTTGTAATTCTATTTTTACAGTGTTAAGCACAGCGTTTATTTTTGTGCTTCATGAAACCCAATAATTGTCTGGTGACTGTCACAGGTAAGCTCTAAGGATTTAGAAGTTCAATGAATTACAACTCTTGACGTTATAACACAGAATATCATTTGGAATCATCCCCAAGTCTGTAAATGACCTCCAAATGTCCATTGATTGGGAGCTAAAAATCACTTTGAGTTTCTTTGTCCTTTGGTGCAGTATGAAAATAACTACTTATTTCCTACAACAATTTAATCAGAAAAGCCTTTAAAACATGATTAAGTGAAATTGAATAGTGTTTACTTTTAACGAGTAAGCCCAAATAGGGCGGGCTATAAAATTTGACATCTGTAACAGCTTCTTGTGACATGGAGATCATTTCACATCAGAGGGAATACAGCTGTCACACTTGGTATACAACCTATGATTCTACTTCTACTAATTTCTTACTTATTGTCAATTTATCTGTATCCTGTTGCATTTTTAAACCATTTCATTGGTTCAGAGGGCACTACTTATGTACAGTAGTACTCTCCTATGCCTGGTGTCCCACATTAAGCCAGAAACTACTGCCCGACTGACCTCTGGGATCGTGTCTGCCACCTGGGAAGTGCCTAGTTATATGATTCAGCAATATTGATTTTTGAGACTAGCTTTGCTGCTCCCATTTCTGATTTGCATGTTCCAGATTAAAGCATCCATACCTGTGTTCCCTTGCATTCTTCCTGTCCAATTCGGATATAGTTTGTGATCCAGCTTGCAGGGACCGTTCCCTGCCTTCCGTTTGCCTCCATGTGTTTCTCCAACCGTGCCACAGAGCTGGAGTCAGTTCCTACTCATATTCTGACTAGCCATATTCAATAACCAAGAATTGAACACATACGAATTGCAAGATTTCGTGAACCCCACCTGCCTATTTATAGACATCCACTCTGCATTCAGAAAGTATTCAGACCACTCCCCTTCCTCCGGATTTTGTTGTACTTAACTTACATTGGACTGGATTTTATCCAGCAGTATGACAGATAAGACAGCACATATTTACCCTATTTAACAGGCACATAAAATAATTGCAGTGTAGATAAAAGGAACATTGAGCCTTTTGTCAAAGACATTAAATTTGTCCTGTTATTAACCCTTTATTTATATAGACAAAATCAACCACATTATTAGGCAATACAAATATTACAAAACAATCAACAATAAAAGGTTTGTTTATCAGACATTAAAATATCCTCCTAGGCAGTAAAACATTCAGCTTAATATCATTCTGATTGACATTCCATTTCTGGAGCACGATTTTCAAAAGCAGTTTGAACAAGCACAGCACCAGCCAATCAGAAGCACCGGCCTGGCTGACACCTGACAACTCAAAGTCCTCCTCAGACTGCTAAGTGTCTGGAAAGTGTGTGTTGAATTTTTGGCAAAAGGCGTTGACGGTAAATGCAACGCGCTGCTCGTTGGATGTCCCTTTCCAAATGTAATGATTCACGATCAGTGTTTTAATGATTCACAATCAGTGTTTTAATGATTCACCGCCCCTGCAGATCGAAAATGTCATGTTTACTCAAATTGTTTGACGAAACTTTAGCCTTTGCACGCATAAATACAGTATCTACTGAATAAGATTGCAACAATACGCCTGCGTGTTTTCTGAGCAAATATTGGGTTTACAGCAGAATCCTGTCCAGACAAGGAAGACACAGCGAGTTTTCAAGCTTTTGTGATTTTGATCATTTGTTACAGTGCCGACATATGGCCAGTCAGTGGACATGTAAAGACCTGTCCACTGACAGGCATCTCTACGACCAGATGCATCCTTCACAGTGACAACGTTGTGTTATCGTGCGGACCGTGACAACGTCTTCCTAGTGACTCCCAGTGAGGCCTGTTCCTCCACAGCTCTGTAGAACCAGAGGACGGGTTGCGTCTTCAACATGCTTTCCATCGTCTGTCTCTGAGGGAGAGGACGTCCTCCTTGGCACCACACCAGGTTCTGACATCATCCCACTACGGCTGTCGCAGGGATCTGGGGTGGTTGAAGATTGAGCCGTCGGTGGGCGGCATTCTCACACACGTATTACCCCCGACCTGGTGGCAGAGGGCCGAGGACGGTGTGCAAGTTGGATTGGGTTCAAGTTGGCGGCATGGGTCTTGATGCTAGCCATGACCATTCAAAGATTTGATGGTCACAGCAGTGTGGGCCATGGTTAGATATGCTGGTTACCTTTGTGTTCTCAGGCACTGGGGTGAAGGTGCTCTGTCGGAAACATGTTGCTATTACAGAGGCGCCAAGGGCCGTGTTGAAAATATCAGTTGGTCTGCACATGCTCTGGGAACACCACCCAGTACAGACTGGAATACATCCCAACAGTCTGAAGGTTTTGAATTGGGTTTAGGTTTAAGGTTTGTCTGTTAAGATATTAAGCCTACCTCAAAGCTCTAACATAACACAAAACTATTTTCTGTTCGGCCATATTAATGTTGTTGGCCGTCAGGGAATGGATATTCTGTGAGAACTTTACAGAGGAGAAAAGAAGGTCATTGTTTGTTTGTTTGAGTGTCTCTCTTTGTGTGTGTGTGTGTGTGTGTGTGTGTGTGTGCATGCGTGTGTGTGTGTGTGTGTGTGTGTGTGTATGTGTGCGAGTGTGGAAGGGAGAGGGAGAAAGAGAGTGGCAAAAGTGAAAGCTTGTTTGTCATCCTTACCACATAAATAAACAGAAGGCCTGTGAATGCCAACATGTGAGTGATAGGAATACCAACGCTCTCTGTTTAAATGTTATTGAATGCAAATATTTGGGGGCATATTTGAGAAGCTCATTGAGGGCAGTTGTGGCCTCATGTCAAACAACAGTAGCGCCGAGCCACAACAACCGGGAGGGCCCCCCATGACCAACGAACCGATTGTAGGGAGAACACACAATAACCCAACGCGCCATTCCCTCCCCGAAGACTCGTGTAACGTTTGCCAAGTATGGATCAGGCAAAAAGTTCACATTACCATAAAATTCCCCCGGATAGGAGTTGGCCCTGACGCGGCCCTTGTGACCGAAGACTCTGTGTGCATGACAACGCGTAAGCGGCTGCCGATTGAGACGATCGGTTGGGGAGGGTTTTGCTACATGCATGTGGCTTGCAGGAACAGCTGTTTCTTTGCCGGGTTATGGATTCTCGGGAGTGTCGCCACTTTGAGGTCATTTTTTTCCCTTCTTCATCTTCCTTGTCGTTCCTGGGAGAGCCGGGCCCGTGGATCCAAATTAAACTGCAGATCACGTATCCATGGTGATGATTTCGGCAATATGTTGCGCAACGAGATGAATAATGTCCAGCAGCCACCTGTCTTTTAACTACCGCCTCCCCTCTACACACCCCCTCCAACCGCCTCCCCTCTACACACCCCCTCCAACCGCCTCCCCTCTACACACCCCCTCCAACCGCCTCCCCTCTACACTTCCCCCTCCTCTCCTACATCCTTCCCCAACACCTCCTCCCCCCTCTTCCTTGGAACAGAGGCAGGATGTCCAGAGCAGCACCTAAACTGCCTCAGTAACCAGCTTTAATCGACGACTCAGCGATTCCCTTTATAGATTCAGCCCCACAATGTGCTGTGTAGCACTTTCTCCATCCATCCCTCTCTCCGTCCCTCTCTTTCTCTGTCCTCCATCCATACTGAGCTGAGGGTTCAAATTAAGCGTGAGTCTTGTGTGTGCATGTCAGAGAAGAAGAGCACAGCTGGGCGTGTTTAATTTAGATTACAGACGTGAACTGAGACTGGGCCTGTTCTCCCCCACTCATCCACCCTCTATCAGTCTCTCACACCCCCACCACCAGACATGACTTATGGTCACAGCCTTCCTCTGCTCCGTAAATCTTCCGGAGGTGAAGCTTAATTAACCCTGTGAGGGTTGAGGAGCCGTTACATCCTGTTTGACTCCGCATGTTTGGCGTCTCGGTAAGCCCACTCGGGATGGGGCGGGAGACCCCGAACATAGACCCTCTTACTCCTCTGGGATGGGCAGCTGAGGGGCCGTGCAGGGCCTCCGACGCTGAAGGTGTATTCATGCAGTGGTCCCGAGGTGTTGGTGTGTTCACACTACTTTAGGGGACTCAGCCTGCATCCACCTAATTTCCACCACTTCAGGTGTGTAGAACACTGGCATAAGGTAGTTCAGACGGGCCCCAGTGAACGCTATTACGACGGGCCCCTGTGAACGCTATTAGGACGGGCCCCAGAGAACGCTATTACGACGGGCCCCAGTGAACGCTATTACGACGGGCCCCAGTGAACGCTATTACGACGGGCCCCAGTGAACGCTATTACGACGGGCCCCAGTGAACGCTATTACGACGGGCCCCTGTGAACGCTATTAGAACGGGCCCCGGTGAACGCTATTACGACGGGCCCCATTGAACGCTATTACTATGGGCCCCAGTGAACGCTATTATGACGGGCCCCTGTGAATGTTATTACGACGGGCCCCAGGGCACGCTATTATGACGGGCCCCAGTGAACGCTATTACCATGGGCCCCTGTGAACGCTATTACGACAATCCCCAGTGAACACTATTACGACGGGCCCCTGTGAACGCTATTACGACGGGCCCCATTGAACGCTATTACGACGGGCCCCTGTGAACGCTATTATGACGGTCCCCAGTGAACGCTATTAATACAGGGCCCCAGTACATGCTAATTTCAACAGGATTTTTTAGTTGAATGAGTTACTTAGGCTATTTTTGGGGAAATTAGAGGTCAGTTTTCGTAGTTGTTGATCGATTTAAAAATGCCTTACAAATCCTTTCCCTGACTTGGACAAGGCTGCAGGCTGGGGGGTTGATTGGCCCTTCCTCACAATCTCCGGGTTTTCTTGAAAGGTCCTTCTCTCAAAATGCTTTGCCAGTAAATCTGCAAAAATTTCTTCTCCACCTTCAGCGATTGTACCCGCCCATAGTGACATCACTGGGAAACTGCCGTAACGCCACCTCCAACGCGGCACACACGAGAACAATAATGGAGATATCGTACATCTGATACCGGCCAAAAGCCAACATCTGCAAATTAACGTAAACCCTGCAGTGAAAATAAAAATCAATTGAATAAACTCCATATATTTTCTTTATAATTGACAAGCTCTGAACGTAAAGTGAACGTAAAGAACACTGAATGTGGATAACATGGTCACATGTTTGAAAAACTGTGAAAAAGTTGAATAGAATTATCGCCCTGCAGTTTAAAAGATGACGTAACTGCAATGTTCTGTTGGAACACCAACACATTTAAAACAACCTACACAACTCCTCCATCTCGATTAAAAGGTATGAATAATTGCCTTATTAATTGCCTGCTATAATACAACGCTGACTGAGAGTAGCCTAATGTACACGAGGCAACATTTATACCGGTAGTAGCGAGGAAGCAGGCGGGAGCAGTAACTTTGGTCTTAATACAATGCATTCTGCAAAAACAGTTAGAAAGCTTGGTAGGCTGCTTCTGTTTAGTTTGACATTACTACTTTGACCAGTGCAGTGTATGCCAGATAGCCTGGAAAACCCCAGAGGAGCAAAAACACAAGGTCCTTTTGTAGACATAGGTCCAAACAAAGAGGAGTTTTAGGAAAATACAATGGCTCAATTTACAAGTCTGGTCTTATGAACTGGCATAGAAATTAACACATTTCAGTGCAAGGACATCTGGGACAGACCCGTCATTCGGGTCACAAGAAACCATGTTCTGACACTGGACCGCTAAGAGCAGAACAGCTTATACGCTTTGAGTTACTCTTCCGTATTTTCACGTCACCTTTTGGTATCGCCTCAGCTTGCTTGGAACCTCGACGGAGCAGGTACAAAAAAAGTATCTGGTACCAGGTACTATCCTAACTTTGGAACAGTGAAAAAGCAATAAAGGCAAGCTGTATAGATCCTAGTTCCCAAGAGTCAGTACCATGCTGTGGAAAATCATCGAAACAGGGTTGCCAGATTTCATTGACTGTATATACGGTGCCCATTCAGGGTAGGTTTTCACCCAGACACAGCGAGGGGTACAAAACTGATTGGCTTAAAGCTCTGATTTATATGATTTGCTGTGGAAACAGCACAACAGAGGGAGAGAATAGCAATGAAATGAGGCTAACAGACTGATGAGAAAGAACTTGGTAAAATACATATAGCATTAATGAAAATATATAATATTCTGACTCTAACATCACTAGGCCAGCAGAGAAGGCCTTACTGGCCCTGACGACCCACCTCAGGACCTACAACATACATATTACCCAGCATTCATCACTGCAAATCTGTATAAGGACAAAAAGAAAATGAGAACTTATTCGTTCACAGTTTCACCGGACAGCTTTATGGTACCGTTCCAACAACTCCTGAACCGCTGGGCTTCCGGTTGTTAATTTTTTTGTCAGTTCGCGGTCGCAGCAACCCTTCGTCATCTTGAACTCACTGGTCAACCTCAGAGAGTTGTCCAAAGGTGAGTATGTGCTAAATCACGCCAACAGCTAATGTAGATTGTGTGTACACTAATCTAAAAGCCTCAGAGGAGCTGGAGTTTAATCGTTCTGGAGTGAAACTGAAAATGACTTTGACCCCTCTTTGTCTCGGCGCAGTCTTCTCTTCTCTTCTATCAATCTAGTCTTTCCTCGCTGTCTAGGGAACTGTGGCGACGACAAGCCAACGCCATTAATCAAACACTTTACTATCCAAACAATATTTGTCAGTATTAAACAATCACATTCAATACAGAAGCCTATTACGGGAAGCCCAGATGTTCCAGGATTTCGGAGAGGCACTCGCCTGGTGTCTCCCAGGAGGGTCCATTGCATTAATACGCCGGCCCTTTTGTCCCCTCTCTTTTTATAGGATGAATTTAACAACTAAATGTTGACAGTGTATTACAATAAATCCTCAATAGAGAGAAAGTGTAATATTTCTGCGGGCATCAGCATTAATCTGGGAACCGTGACGGAATTTCCTGCTCAGCCTCGTGCACCCATCCCATCACCAGGCAGAGGGAGAGATCCTTTGTTTGGACAGCCGGTCATTCACTGACAGTCTATCCAGGGTGAAAATGCTGAAAGGGCTTTGAAGGGACTGTGGAAATTGGGCTACTGCCGTAATATAGTGTGTCACAAGGTGTAATCAATGCGTTGTTGAACTACTTCGGCTGGAATCAGCTATTTGTCTTCCTAGAAAGACATCAAAGTTGAATACATGATTGATTTAATATTTATATAAATTTAACAAAACCCCTAGTACAATGCTACAGATAATTCCCACAGTCACGAGACATAAACGTCGTATCCAGCCGTGTAATCTCCGGGACAAGACGGAGGGGGCACTTAAGTGAGACAAGGCATGAAGGAAGGTGACGACCCTACCCGGAAGCCATTTTGAAAATGACAGTATTTCCTGTCCACATTGCGGTGACACACACGTTGACGTGCTGTGAAATCGCATGACCAGTCCGTTCTTTAGGGCGGAAAAGGCTGGCGACCCGATTGGAGACTGTGGCGGACTGAGGCCGGCGTCAGGTTCTTTGAAGACGAGCCGTCGTGATTTAGTATTGAGCTTCAAACGGCCGGCTGGTCTCCCTGCTCTGGCGCTGGACTGTCTGGGGTAATAACTTGGAGAGAACGAAACGCTGCTGGCTTGATGTGGTCACCGTCTGCCTCCGGTGTGTTATGCGTGTTTTGAGAGGGCGAGGCCGCCGAGGAACAGCCCTTCACATTATAACAAGACCCAGTGGATTACAGTTCACCTGCGGAAGGAGACCGGAGAGGGACTGCTGGGAAATGTCTGGAGACTTTGGGAAAGTTTTGGAGCGTTGCAGAAAACAAATGACGAAAGCACTTTCTATGGCGCACTAGAAAAAGTGAAATGTTGGATCAACACATCACGGAGTGGGTAGGAGTAGGGAGAAGCAATTGAAAGACTCTACTTAGCTTGTTTTGCAGCGGCTACTTTTTATCATATTGTCACTTCATCCCACCAGTGTGCTATTTTTGCTGAAGAGGCCATATGAAACTGTATGTTGGGTGCCCATACATTTTTTTAAATGAATGCTGTTGGCAGAAGGTTCTGCCTCACTGGCTCTGGTGATTTTCGGCCATTTTGTTTTGAGCCTACAGTGAGACACATCGTGCTGGAATAATCAAGATGAATCCCGGGCTGATGTTTAAAGTCTGCCACTCAGACGAGACAAGGTTGTTTGGATCCCACAGGACTGGTGAAGCCATCATCTCCGTCATCTATCAGACGGAAACTTTCCACATTCATAGTTTGTTGTCTCTCAGGTGAGTTAATACGATTTAACCGTCATATATCTCCCTCACGATATTCTCTCTCCCAACCTCCCGCTCCTTCTTTCCCTGTCCCTTTCTACACTGAGCTATTATCTTTTCTACTTTCTTTCATCCTGTCCATCTCCCTCTTCCATTCTTCAACCATCACCCTTTGGCCGGGCAGGTATCATGTGGAACGTCACTGTTTAACGACCCTGGCCAGCCCTTCCCTGTCAGTTGTTTGGGTCGGGTCTCAGATGAGCGGAGATCAGTCAAATCCTGATGGAAAACAATGTCACACGGTCTTCTGTATATTGCAAATATCTATTGATACCGATTTTGACCATGGAATGTTGAGTCTCCATGGTGAATAAGAGGCCACTTAGGACACTAGTTGAGAGGCATAGGAGGATAGTTTCGTCCGCGGGAACAGTCAGTTCCCGCTGATAGGACAGACCAAGAGACCAGTCTGTCTGTTGGAGAGAGAAAGAAAGCGAGGGAGGGAGGGACAGAGAGATAGCAAGGGAGCCAGGAAACCCAATGTGCCGTGATCTATTGAAATGCCAGGTATTGAAAATGTGGAGAGGTTTTCTTTAAATCTCCCATCCTGTTCTGATTCCCAGTGTCACCATAGCAGAATGCTGCAGCGTTCCTTCACACAGAATTCTTTTCTGGGCCAAACAACATCCCCCCTGCGATGCCACCCCCTTATTTTCAGTGAAACCTCTAAATCCTGGAAAAAAAGAGAAACTGAATGTGTTAGCGGCACAGGCCGTACCCCAACCTGTCACATTCCTGGAGTGAATCTCAGAGCCTTCCGCGAGACACCCTCATTTTATGTTAGTCTCCATCCCAACTTTAAAGCAATTTAGTCTTCGAGGATGTGTAAAATATTCATTGGGCTGGTCTGCTGCATATTTCATGCGGGCCGTAGTGTTAAAGTAGGACACACCTAAAACCGCCGTGGGGAGGGGATGTGGCGTCTCCCTGGGCACTTGCCCATGCCTGCTGCGTTACCCTGCTTCCTGCGGAGGGGTGACGGGGCGACGGGGTGATGGGGGCGACAGGGCAACGGGTATGAGGCGGAGGTTACAACACAGGACACTTACGGAGATCAAACACCTCTTTGATTCTTTCGCTCATCACGGAGCATCTTGGAGCGGAGGGAAGAACTCAGATGGAACTCCGGACGGTCTGGAGAATTGCAAGCCCCAAGTTGTCATAGCAACTTGGGGGGGAGGGGGGGTGGGGCGGTAGGGCCGGTCAGGACCGTCATCGGGAAAGGACATACGCGTTCGACAGCCATCACAGTAATTAGCTTGAAACTGCCGCGACTCACCCTGCTTTTGAATAGGAAACAACAAGGACTTTTGACGCTGGCAACCAACAGGTAAAGCCGATGATTTCAAGAGCAGCAAAAGTGAAGGATTAATCTTCTGCCCTGATAAGTGCTCAGTAATTAAGCGAGCAGACTTCTTAGGATGGATAAACAGTTTGTTTTGACGTTCAAAACGTTTTCCGGTAGCCTAATTTAACAAGCACGATAACAACACTCCCAACAGACCCAAGCTGAAACTCTTAGAAAATGGAGCAGCCTAAACCCAAACCTAAACATCAGCAGTCTGACATGCTGTGCTGCATGGAAACTGGATGTTTTCATCAACTTTAGGCAACCGGTAGTGCATTCACTTCTATATGCTACGTATACCTTCTCCCTTAACATCTAATCCAATATTATTAACAGAAATTAATCAATAAACACTACAGCCAGCGCAGGATTTTGTTAATTAGACCTACAGGATTACACAGTGAGGACCTGATTAAAGCATTCTCAAGCCTGTCAGTTTTGGGGTCCGATCGTGGTGTTTGTGTATAACCAGAAGCATTTTGGTTAAGTTACCTTTGAAACAGAGTTCATGTTGAACAATTACAAGGTTGCTGCAGTTAGTTAGAGTTTACATCTTGCCCAAGGCTCTGAAAGGTTTTCCAGGAGTTACATCATAGATGGTCCAGCCTAGAGTTCATAGCTCTGTCTACAAATCTGAGAGTAGTTATATTTTCAGACCCATCTGTCTGCTTTTCACCAAGTACCAGCATGAGGACTGCATAGTTATCATTCACATTAAGGATCCCACCTTTTTTGAAAGATTCATAACGTAGCATAAAATGTCCAGAGTCCCAGAAAAACAACACCTATGATTATTTAAAATGTTTTACCACCTCTGACAGAGCAACGTATTTGGAATTTAAAAGAGAAAATTATTTTACAATTGCCTGACATTTCAATATGCAGTTGTGTGAAAAACACTGTCTTGAAAGCAAGAATCGGTGGTGGACAAGTAAGCGGTCCTGTTTTTGATACTCCAAAGTCAGAGTACTTGCATACGTTTACTTTCAACTTTATAGCCAGCAATCAAACCACTTTGACCTTGACATGGAAGATTGAACAATACCAGAACTTTCCACCATGTTGACAAAGTATTATATGAACGTTTTCATATGGGCCCCTGAATGGGGCAGCAGTAAAGTAACCACTTCCAAGACAGGGTTCAATTCCTGCTGCCAGATTTGCTCAGATTAGCTAGCGGAGGGCAGTGCAATTTGACAGCAACGCCCTGGTTTGGGGGGCTTGCAGTCAAATATGCTGCAGCCTTTGTCACAAATTGGAATTGCTGAAAGGGAAAAAAACTGTGTTCAGGGGAATGACACATGAGACTCCTCTAACCTGCACGCGACATGTCCGAACAACCGCCGCTGAGGGAGAGTTGCACAGAGAAACTGTACAGAGAAACACCGTACAATTTTTACGTCGCAGTCAGACCCCAAATGTCATAAGAAAAGGTGTATCTCATTCACACCCCCCTCGCCAGTCCTCTCCTGCCCCCGACAACCTGTAGAGAACAGTGAAGCTGATGGGAAGCGGCCAAGCGTAAACAGCGCAGGCCCTGAGCAGGGCTGTTGTGACAGGGACCATGCACTCTGGGCTACAGTTGCCATAGATACAGCTCGCATACAACCCATGTTATCCCTGCATCCAAAACTCTTCTTCCATGTCTCTTCAGCCTGCACAGATGATTGACTGTTGTCGTAACAGAGGAGGGATGCCGCCGAGCGGCTCATAGCCTAAATCCTGATTACTGCTCACTAACGGGGTCAGATTCAGCTCCTCTTGAGGTCAATAAGCGCCTTCATTGTTTGCTGACGGCAGTAGACCAGGTCACATGCATTGTAATCAAGATAAAATATCATTAAAACAGTTTTAATTGCCAAGCTTATTTCCCAACACTGAAACACAATCTCTTCAGCTATGAGGCCTCTGAGAAAGTGTGGCAGTCAAACTAGAAGCTGCAGGTCTTAAATCACTTCAAATCCATATTAAAGCTCCAGCATTGACACAAGGAAATGAGACAGATCTACAGTGTATCCCTGGCCGTCAACGAGAAGGTAAGGCAGGTCTTAAAACCTCGACCGGCCTAAGGGAAGACACTTCCCTATTTAAACTCCTCATGGATTTTCTGCCCGCGTTCACTCCTTCCGTGGCAGGCGAAGGACAGTAGTAAGAGGGAATTGGTCTCTGACAGGCAGGCAATTACAGCATTTAATATCACTTGGCAGATGAGTGGAGTCATTGTTTGGGTTTGAGCATGTTAAATCCCAGTCAGGATAAACTATGACAGGGCGTCTAAATCTCAGCCAGATATTGTTTGACTTGGAGAGGCAGAGCAATCCTCGTATGATGGATAAGGACATCCGGCTCATCTGAGAAATCGTTGGCCCTCCGTTTGTTCTTCTCATTTGTAAAGAGAGCTGCCTGCATATTCAGTAAAACATCGATATTTTACTGCAGGTATACTGCAGTGTACTTTTTCTGACGTTTTTTGTTTAGGATAAACTGTATGTTTCTGTTGCTTCATAGCTACTCTCTACACTGGTAGACCTATTTCAGTAATAGAATATTCCGGATAACATTTGAATCTATGCAGATATTTATGTAACTGTAACATGGTTGCCTTGACAATAGATTGTGACATTCCAAACTGAAATGACGCTTTGCAGTGTAATTGGGTTGAATTCTGTCTGAATGTACCGTTCAGCCTAAGGTGGATGGTTAATGTGTACAGAATTATATTTCAGACCAAATTACGGAGCTTCCAATCTAATCTGGAGCAGGGAGATTTGCATAATGTTCCCTTTTTAAATATGTATATTAATGAAGAGGGGAGGACTACAGAGGAAAGGGAGAGAGGAACGTGCATTAGCACGTTTTTACCGTACACCCCCACACCACCTCTGCTCACGCCCTTGTCACACACTCCAGTGCCCCCCATCACACCCACCCTCTGCTTATTCTGAGCTCCTCTTCTAGGGCAGTAATACATTCAGATGTAGGCTGCTCTCTCTCATTAGGCTCTGAGGCCAAAGGGAAGTTGACTGGCTTAATAATTGAATTTCGAACAGTTATAATTCAGAGCAATTTTACTTTATTGCCCCCATCCCCCCGAAAAAATTAAGAAAAATCTATAACCAGGGCGGTAAAACCAATAAGAATGGAGTTATTTCTCTTCTAGTCTGTTGAATGTCGCACTTAATGATTGATTCAGTCGGCTGTTATTATTTCAATGAAATAAGTCAAACGTCAAAGTTCATGACACATCAATACAAACATAAACAAACACATACATACTGTACATACACACACGAACACTATATCATTAAAACCTACTAGTATATTTCTATTTCATGCACACTCGGAGACACCATATGCCCACACATTGAGCACAGTTGATGTATCACTTTACACACAAAGGCATTTCTGATCAGCATGCAGTTTGCCATCTCTCCCATTGTTTGATCTCATAAAGGGTCAATAAACACATTTCCAAAGTACACATTGTGTGTGCCCAGACAGCCTGTATTCCCTATGCAACGTGGGGGGAAGGTCTTTCTCCCGGCTCCTTCAGATATACTTATAATTGTGGTCCAGTGTCCGGGAGCCTGTGATTGGTTTCCCATTGATTTTAGATACATTTGAAAGCCGGCACAAAGGCTTCCTCCAAAGAACAGGTGGCTTTTGTGAGTCAGAGTGTGCGTGCGCGCGTGCGCAAGTGCGTGCGTACAAGCATTAGATGATTAATGGCACTGGAGAGAACAAAGCGGAGAGTAAGATGCATACACAATGTATCACTCACTCTCCCTTTATCTCCCTGCTCTGTGAAATCATTGACCTGAAGCTTTTGAGAAACTCTTTCCTAATTGATGGCAAATTGTTTTCCAATTGACAACGCACAACCAGCTTAAATCCTCGTTGTGCGTCCACGTGAACCAATGTTGGGTCCAATATTGTGAAAAAGAAATGAAGACAGATGGGATCCCCACACACGCACACCACACACACACACACACACACACACACACACACACACACACACACACACACACACACACACACCACACACAATGCAGGCCTGAATGCTAAGAGACACTTATCGGCCTCCCCCTTGTAAATATTATTGTAACTAGTAAAATAATACAATGGCCTGAGAACTGATTCACCTTTCTTCATCGTATGAACAGATTGTTGGCTCTGCCTGTCCTATAACCAACAAGCGTGTAAACACAGAGTGGAACAGCCTGTGGGTTGACCGGTAAGCCCAGCCCTGTCCTCTGGACAGCCTGCCAAACACAACATCAGGCCTGGTGCCCAGTACCACTGCTCTCCCCCAGCCCTTCTCACCAGCAGGCAGATGAATTCACACCTGGGGGTAGGGGGGGGGGCGCCAGCCGTCCGACTGTTCCTCCTTATATGTACTGAGATCTAACCCAAACCGGGCCGGACCACGTCAACCGTCTCCCCGAACGCGGCGCCAGGAGACGGCTCGAACCAGGCCAGACCCGGTCCACTGGTACCCGCCTCCTGCACGCACCCCTGCCTCTTGCTGGTCAGTGCAGAGGGAGGTGTGAATCGGAGGAGAGGGAGAGACGAGGGAGAGCAGGGAGTTGAACACAGTGGAGTTTCGGACAGACAGCCGGTTGTTTTGGTCTGTTTAGCCAGCTCTTCATGTCCCTGCCTGCGGTATCCTGGCCTGAGGCAGTGTTTGGTCTCCTGGCGCTCAACATGTCTCCAGCCCTCCAGTTCAGCAAAACTGCTCTGGGCCACTAAAGCCTCCCCGAGAGGTCATCTGACTGCTGGCTCTGCCCTGCACTGCCATTAGTCCCCACAGTCTGTCACATGCCTCCGGACTGCATTTGGGCAACGGGACTGTGGTTGGCCGCAAGTGCGACTGGTTGAGCCAAGATGGCCAACTTTCAGGAGAGAGTGTTCAACAAAGCCAAAATGGACACATTCCTGGATCTGACTGGGTGGTCAATCAGATCTCTGGGACATGGACCAGAGAAAATAAGCGCTCAAATTAAAACCCGGACACTCACTTCCCTGCCTCTCTCTTTTATTTCATTCACGGAAAGGTCAGCTGGTGAATCCCTGTGTGGAACTAGGGAAAATGTGAGCCGGACCGAGCCTGTGTCAGTCCGTTTGTCCGCTGTCCTTTTCCAATTAACTGCCAGAGAACTCAGAGTAAAAACTGTTGAATTTCGAACAAAGCCTCGGGACATTTACCTAAATTCAGAAACATTATCATAATCTACGTCCTATAATTTATAATTTAACCCAACTTCCCCACTACCTGTGCCGCGCAATTATGCCCACATCTCCTTGATGACTTTCCCCCAACGAGGGGAGGAAGACTTGAATACAAAGTGAGTCTTTGTCCTAATTGTATGGGATTAGAAATGCATTGAGTCTGAAATGAGGTGTTGGCAGGGTGATTAATTTCTATCTGGAATTGCATTCAGAGTCTTATCTAGCGGCGTTGATGTCTCTCTGTGCCACGTCCATCCGTCAGACTGGAAGAAGAAAAGGATCCAGGTGGCTCGGTAATGACGACGAAGGCCTCAGCCTCGTCTGACAACGGGGTGGGGGGGGGGGGGGGGGGGGGGGGGGGGGGGGGGGGGGGGGGGGGGGGGGGGGGGGGGGGGGGGGGGGGGGGGGGGTGAGGTGGGGTGCGACCGCCGAGACTCACCTGCGGACGCACATAATCGAGGTGCGAGCAGCCGACGAAGAGGAGGCAACTGTTTACAAGAGCCAAGGCCAAAAAGTATTGGATGAGATTAATTATGAAGATAAGCAGACATTATGCTTGATATGGTGTGTGCCAAACAAAACCAACCCGCAGGGCCCCCGCTGCTTCCACACGTCTAATAAACCTGACACTTGAAAGACGGAGGGAACTGATAATAATACTAATGACAGTAAACCTGCTTATTTCCGTGTGTCTCTCCCACCGTCAGTCAGCAGGTTGACGACTGTCTGGGCGCTGTGTCTGTGAGGTGTTTCGGCAGCATTTATGGGGTAATAAACATTAAGTAGTAAGTGGGTTTTTCTGAGCGTCAGCACGGCTTACCGATGAGCTACAGCCCGGTCTTTTGAGCTCAGGGACAGAGGGAGGGAACTGACGGCGAGATAACAGTTCAGTGGTCTGAAAAAGCAGTATGCTCCACACTGTTCACTGCTGGGAAACAGACAGGGAATGATTCCTGCTGGCCAGGGAGAGAGGCAGGGAATGGTCTTACCGGGGAGAGAGGCAAGGAATGGTCTTACCGGGGAGAGAGGCAGGGAATGGTCTTACCGGGGAGAGAGGCAGGGAATGGTCTTACCGGGGAGAGAGGCAAGGAATGGTCTTACCGGGGAGAGAGGCAGGGAATGGTCTTACCGGGGAGAGAGGCAGGGAATGGTCTTACCGGCGAGAGAGGCAGGGAATGGTCTTACCGGGGAGAGAGGCAGGGAATGGTCTTACCGGGGAGAGAGGCAGGGAATGGTCTTACTGGGGAGAGAGGCAGGGAATGGTCTTTCTGCCCAAATCTCTTCTGCCCAAACCTCTTCCCCCATTAAACAATCGCAGTACTATGCTTGATTCAAAACCACCCTGGACTAGCCAATACAATTCTGTTTTTGTGTGATGGCCACTGCAAACTCTTGATTCAATTTGTATTTGGAAAACAGGCCTAATATCTCCCTATAGCTGATGTGCATATAGCCTGGATGTGAGACAGCCATACAAGAACAAAGATCCACCACCATAGTTTACAGTGGGGGCCAAGTTCTGTTCTGCATCATGATGGCACTTTTTAGAACAAACCCACCTCTGTTCATTTGTGGCCAGAAAGCACATTAGAGAACCTGGTTCAACCAAAATTCCAATGGCAAACTCCAGGTATTAACGTTCAGGGTTTGGTGCCCACAGAGACTATCTTCTGGCTGTGTAATCGTTGCTTTGGGAACCAAAGCAACGATTGCGCCCAAGATGTTGCGCCCAAGATGTAACCAACATCAGCAGTTCCCCAACTCTTGGACCATCCTGACTTGTTATTGTCAACAACCATTTGTCTCGTTTGATTTGTGTGTCCTCTGGTCTTTGCGGGTCATGGATGACTAAGGAAGTTCAAGCCTGGAGACACCGATTTATGCCCCAGGGAAGCAGTCACCAGAACCTAAGAAAAAATTCATCAGAAAATACACATTTTCATGAAATTTACTAGAATCCCAATGAGTGTGGCACCCATGTTTTTGAATATAGTTACACAAAGTAAACATTATAAATACAATACATGAATAAATATCCTTAAATAATGTGGAAAATGTTTGGTCTTTATACTCCTATAAGGGTTTAATTCATATGATGTTTGGAGCGTAAGATCAATCTGATAAACAACAACACAAAAAATTGCAGCTTTACCTAGCTTGTCAATAATTCCAGAGCACACACACACACACACACACACACACAAAGACACACACACACATTTATGTAATTATCTCTTTTTCCTCAGTTGCCTGAGTGACACTGGAAGACCTCCCCACCACAGCCTCGGTCTCTCCAGCCGAACTCACATGACAAAAGCCACAGCGCAACAAGACATAAATAAACATGGATATAATTCAATTTAACACACACACACACACACACACACTCTTCGCTCCTCTCTAGCAAAGTAAATAATTGCGAAATTGATGTAAATAGCCAAAAAGGAACATTTTGAGTGTGTAAATGCTTGAGGGGGAAGAATCGGAAAGAATGTAGGTCAAAGAACAGATTTGCGTTAATCCTTTTCCATATGTATGACGCCATGGTTTTTTGGGGCGCAGAAATTCACTTGAAATAGCGACAGATACATTTGCATGGACTTTCCTGGCTGGAAATTGGTTACATATTGAAGTTATTCCGCGTTGACGGGAAATTGAAAGCATGAGGCATAAATTCCAAATAAATCAGAAGGGTGAAAAACCAGGGAACAATCTTCCTCTGATCTCAATTTCCAGAGGGGGGAGGGAGGGGTGAGAGTGCTGCGCCCAAAGTGATGGAGGCTCAGGCCATCCATCAATATGATAAAAAGGGAAGGTCCACCAACAGGTACCCAGTGGAGTGATGGCTGTGATTAAGTATGCACACAGGCATACACACACACACGCACACACACACACAGAGAGAACTGGCAGGCAAACACTCATGGATGATGCACCTTTGGGAAGATTCCCCTGGTTGCATTAAGTCGTACGAGTTCAGCCGAGGCCAAGCTGAGGTGAAGGAATGTTTCATAAAACCCGGCGGGGTTTGGGTGTAAAAGCCGAAGCATAATCTTTGCTGGACCTCAAGTGCAAGTGGGGACTAAAATAATGTGACGTTTAAGTGCAATATCGTTTCCTCATTAGGGCTATTCTCAAAAGTGTGCTCCGCGCTTCACTAGCGTTAAGTGAATGTGCCAAATGGAGTTTGGAATATTACACTGATGTATAATATCCCGTTCACAGCCCAGCGAGCCGATTAGGAGGGCCGGTTAGCAGAGCGGCTCACTGCAGGAAAGGAGAGCTGTGCAGTGTACTTTCAGTCTCATTCCTGATCCCAGTTAGACCCTCTGTGACTCACCTTAATCTTCTCAGGTAGGTCGCCGAGGTGCAAGAGGATCTCTGCCGAGTTGAAACTTCAGGGGTGATGTTAACGGGTCTAATCATGTCGGCGTGGGGATCTTCACGCGGCTACCTCTTAACGCCGTGGCGGCTGCGGTGTCGGATTCAGGCCGATTTAGCTGAATGCACAGGATCGCTGGCAGAGTGCTGGCTGTGCCCGGTCAGGGGGGCTTCTGTGTGCGTTGGTTCACCGTGGCAATATCTGGTCTTGCTTGCGGGAGCCATAAAGTTCAGGTCTGACGTCTGTGGCTAAAGATGCGCCGTGTCGTTAAAGACGTCACTCCGCCATTTTCATAGAGAATCTTATCCAATGCTAGGCTTATGCACGGTATGATGTATATGCACTGACTGGAATGAGCATTTCTCCATTAATTACTAATATATTGCCCTCAGTAAATTTTGGAACAGCACTATGCTTTGTTTCTGCTCTATACGTACGTTATGTTCATGGATTTTAAATGAAACAATCGCTATCACGTTAACGTTTAGACTTGTTAACGCTTGCTTATGGCCTAAAAGACTGCAGGAGACTGAATACACCAGACTGGTCCAGCCTGGTCTGGACTACGGCGGAGTGCAGTTAGTTTGGATGCCACAAAGAGCAGCAGGCTCGGCAGGGTGCAGGGGAAAGCACAGGGATGGAGGAGTCAAACCCATTACTGCAAGGTTTCTGAGAAGCAGTCACTAAGAGGCAAAGACATGTCCCTTTACGCCCTGCTAACTGACTTAAAAAAAAAATACTAAGTGTCTATATATATATATATATACACACAGTTTAGAGTAATTATATGTAGAAAATAACAACTGGCCAAATAACCAGACCTTTTTCCGATCTCAAATAATATTAAAACAAATTCATATTCATTTTTCAACAACAAAATACTAATGTTTTAACTTTGGAAGAGTTTAGAAATGAATATTTGGTGGAATAACCCAGATTTTTTATCACAGCTTTCATGCGTCTTGGCATGCTCTCCACCAGTCTGTCACATTGCTGTTGGGTGACTTTATGCCACTCCTGACACAAATATTCAAGTAGCTCGACTTTGTTTGATGGCTTGAGTATTCCATCTTCCTCTTGATCAAATACCAGACATTCAGTGGTTCAGTTCTGGAGATTGGGCTGGCCATGACAGTGTCTTAATCTGGTGGACCTCCATCCACACCTTGATTGACCTAGCTGTGTGGCATGTAGCTCTGACAATTTTGTGGAACATTGTCAGAGCAGAAGGAAGCAGGTGTTCTTCCAGGATAACCTTGTACATGGCTTGATTCATGCGTCCTTCACAAAGACAAATCTGCCTGATTCCAGCCTTGCTGAAGCATCCCCAGATCATCACCGATCCTCCACCAAATTTCACAGTGGGTGAGAGACACTGTGGCTTTTAAGGCCCCTCCAGGTCTCCGTCTAACCATTAGATGACCAGGTGTTGGGCCAAGCTGAAGACATTCTTGAAGCGCTTGTAGATGTGCCATTTATGCATTGTGGTTATCAGGTCCCACCATGTAGCTTAGTTGGTAGAGCGTGTAGCTTGAAATCCAAGGCCCATAGCGAAGCATGAAAAACTAGGAAAATGGACCATACTACTTTGTAAGTCGCTCTGGATAAGAGAGTCTGCCAAATGATGTAATCTAACTAAATTGTTACTGCGTATAGTCTTTGTCCACGATGAAAGCAGTGGTGAGATTATATTAATGATGCAAATCAAAGGTAAAGCAGTGGTGTGAAGAGTAAAGTAGAGCCCAATTAATAGGGCTCCCATTAAACAAAGAATAGTATTCTCCACAGAGTACACTGTCTTAGCAGTCCATCACCGATATAGTCTCTGACGGACACAAACCAGGCTCCACTGGAGACAACACTGTGTGTGCGCATGTATGTGTGACCTGCCCAGGGCAATGTTGTGAGGTTTTATTTAAGATTGACATATATATATTTTACATTTTTGAATGCCCCAGGACATCGAGAATCACATTCAAATACTGCCACTAGGGGCAATGGTGACTGCAATAATCAAGTGAGCTTGTGGCATGCTAAGGCAATGTGGATAACAAAAAGGCTGGTTACAGCTCCGAGGCTAGCTACAGCCCCGAGGATAACTACAACTCTGAGGATGACTACAGCTCAGAGGATGACTACAGCTCAGAGGATGGCTACAGCTCTGAGGATAGCTACAGCTCCGTGGCTAGCTAAAGTTCCGTAGCTAGCTACAGCTCAGAGGATGACTACAGGTCAGAGGATGGCTACAGGTCAGAGGATGGCTACAGGTCAGAGGATGGCTACAGCGCCGAGGATGGCTACGGCGCCGAGGATGGCTACGGCGCCGAGGATGGCTACGGCTCCGTGGCTAGCTACAGCTCCGGGGCTAGCTACAGCTCCGTGGCTAGCTACAGCTCCGTGGCTAGCTACAGCTCCGAGGATAGCTACAGCTCCGAGGATAACTACAGCTTTGAGGATAACTACAGCTCCGAGGATAACTACAATTATGTGGATAACTACAATTATGTGGATAACTACAGCTCCGAGGATAACTACAGCTCCCAAATTCTTCTTTTTTTGGAGAAGGTAATTTCCAGAGATCTCAATTGATACCACGTGTAGTGACAATTATGTATTGTTGGAAAGGGTAGAAAGCCCTCAATACAAACATTAAAAAACGTATGTATAATATTAATAGGAAGGTTACTGTAAACTAAATAATCGAATATTGAAAAGATTTTACTACTTTACTATCGGTAGTGAGAAGGATATTGAAGGTGTACAGTTTCTTGTGTTGCCACGTGTTCAGGGCAAATATATTCTTGCTCATGGTAAAACCCACTGCAAAAATAAAGAACATGAGACATTCATAACACTTTATTACTATTAAGTTACCAGTGCTACGGTCTTTCAGTCACCTAACTCTCTCTTTTTCTCTCTCCCTCTTTCTGTCTGTCTCGTTACTTCTCTTTTTGTCTGCTTTCTCGTTGTCTCTTTCTCGCTCTCTCGTTCTCTATATCTTCCTATTGCTTGTCTCCATTGAGGAGCAGCGATATTGGAAGTGGCAAGAGTGTTCACATTACCATTCAATGTTTGGTGGGTTAGCAGTGCAGAGAGAAAGAGAGAAAGAGAGGGCAGGAGTGGGGGGGGGCGTTTGGGGAGGGGGCGGAGGGGAGACACTTCAAAGTCCGCCTTCGGCAGCTCAGATCTGGGGAGGGTTTGGCTAGGGCAACGCTGGAGCTCAGGGAACATATCAAAGCCTAATAAAAATCACACTTTCAAAGGAGCTTCTGAAATCATACAGCACACAACCATGGCAGGACAGATGCCTTCCACAGCAACAGAGCGAGGGAAGACAAGGGAGGAGGGGGGAGAGAGGGAAGACAAGGGAGGAGGGGGAGAGAGATGAGGAAGGAGGGGGGAGAGAGAGAAGATGAGGAAGGAGGGGGAGAAAGCGAAGACGAGGAAGGAGGAGGAAGTGAGGGAAGACAAGGTAGAGAGGGGGAGGAAGAGGAGGAGGAGAGGAGGACTGCTGAGAGGGGAGAAGGAGGCTACGGTAGAAGGAAGGGTCGGGTTGACTGAGAACAGAGAGAGAAATGGGATGTGATCATTTAAAAAACATAAAGGAGATGTTTTGTTACACAAGCACACACACACATGAGCTGCCGCACAGACACACACAAACAGACACCGGGCAGACAGTGAAGAGGTCTTAGTTAATTGCTGGACTCCATGTGTTCAGTTGGCAGGCTGTTTGAGAATCGCGGGGAGCGGGGCCATATCTGGTGAAATGAATACAGGTCTCATTGTTTGATCTCTTTGTGATCCAGGACTAATTCCCCCGTCTTCCTCCTGAGCCAAACACACTGTGTAAAAATGTGTCACATATCTCAGTGGCAAAATGAAACAACAGCAGGTGTGGAGCCCAGCATGAGACTGGGTAGCTCCCAGTCAGAGAGACAGACAGAGGAAGAGAGAGAGAGAGTGAGAGAGAGGGAGGGAGGGTTTGAGAGACACTGAAAGAGGGAAAACCAGGAAGGGAGGGGGAGAAAGAGGAGTGTGCATGTAAATTAAAATGGAGAGGGAGAGTGATGAGAGAGTGAGAGGGATGAGGGAGGGATGAGGGAAGGAGAACAGACACTCCTCGCGGAGACTCATCCTTTCCGTACTCCCACTGCTAACCACAATGAAGAAATCTATACAAATAAACAGATCAAACCCACCTCTGTCAGCCGCTCCTCGCCACAGGTGGGGGCACCCTGTCTGAGAACAGACAACACTCGTCTATCTGTGCGGCTTTGTCAAAGCTCTCTGACTTTACCAGGGACTTAGCCACTGGAACCAGCCTCTTAAAACCCCTCCCCATTCATCCAAATCCAACACTTTCAACAGCAATTTGGACTACCTGCACGTTCCGCAAGCACGGTCCTGAAAGTGGGAGGCCCCGTAGTTTGTCTCCGTTGGACCAATGGGAAGCTGGACGGCTAATGTGCATCTTTAAGTCACCCGTCAGCTGGATTATTAGTGGTGGTCTCCCGCTCTCTCTACGAACGTTGAATTGGAACCCAGGGCTTCGGCGGGACAAGATGGGTACGGAAGGAGGGAATAGCCCCATGTGAACCTTTATTGAGACGGCTGGATTGTGCAGACGGATCAGGCTTGGTTTAACACTAAAGCCCTGAGAATGACCATGGGCCTAAACAAGTCGGAAAAAGAAGGACTTAGGTTAAAAGGTTAGGTTAAGGAGAGCTAACATTCTAGCAAGTTAATAGAAAACTGTCGCAGTGCAATTGTGCAACGCACTTATCGTCACCACTCTGTGTGTCACTACGGATGTGAATGTATGCTAAAACTGAAATGTCATGGTAAACTACAGGGCCAAACTAGCCCGGCCACGATGTAATGTCTGTGTAAAGTGAGCTGCAGTTAAAATAACTAATGGGTATCGATGAGACATGCAACACCATGAGCCAAAGTGTCAGCTCGTTTTATGCTCCTAGTATATTTTCCTTGTCATCAAGAATTTTGCTATTCTGATGTACAGAAACAAACATAATGAAATGCAGTCTTCCATCTCAATAACCATAAAATTAGGTTGGAAAAGCTTCTCAGATACTGTAAAATTGTATTTTACTCTGGACAGTATCATATTGTATGTAACACACATACTGTAACACGCCTAAACAAACAGATGACAATGAATAACTATAAGAGCTCTGTTTTTATGTGCATTTCCTAAATCCGTTAGATATGCTGTTCGCCATAAAAAATGTACTGTATTTCACACTGGTGGACAAGGATCTTACAGTAGATTTGAGTCATCACACAGAAGCTGTTCTCCAGACCTACTTACAGTTAATGCATTCATCTCAAGACAACCAGAGGCCCTAAGATGTGGGGCTGTGGAGTGATTTTGACACTTCCAGAAAAGGTAAGATTTTGAAACGTTTTAGTCAAATGGGATGAGACTCTGCTTTCCCACCTTTAAGGGAGAGCTGTTCTCTCAGTTAGGATGCCAGGGGAGATAATTGCTTTGGGCTGAGTGGAAGTTTCCTGCCCTATGAGGGTGAGATGGCCTGCAGACAAGAGGTGGCAGAACAAAAAGCCTGGGTAGGGGTGTTGGGTTTGGGAATAGCCTGAAGGTAGAGAGGAGCAGTTTCTGCTCCAAGGCACCACGGCCATTTAGGGGATGTGAGCTTCAAATGGAAGCCAGTGGAGTGTGTGGAGAAGAGGGGTGTCATAAGAGAGCTTGGTCACCCCTCCCTAGGTGGGCTAGGTGGATTATTTATTTTTTATGGGTTTTATGGCTCAAGCACCAAGCCTGCCGTGAGTTTGGCGGTTTAGACATGAGATGACATGTGCCTTGATTAGTAAGTCATGTTATTTCTATGCATGTGATCATTTATTTAGTTCATTCATGTGTTACGAAACAGCAAGAAATTTAGCAAAGGGTAAAAATATATTTAAGAAATATTAAAAATGTGTTAAATATTACTGTGGTTTTCTGAAAGGAATTACGGTTAAATCGTCAATCTACTTATACTGTTGCTTATTCCTGTAACTCTGTATTGGGGGGCTCTATTGGTTTACCCTTGAAAAAGTCAAGGGAACACTACACTATGGATTTAATTTTACATTGCAGGTCCCATTACAGGTATTTCATACATGAAAAACTGTTTTAAAGTTGTTGAAACCTAGCAAAACGGTTTTACATTAATAGTAACAATTTCATCAATGCAAAACATTGCACAAGTCGCTTAATATTTGTGATAAGGAAAATGCTAATCAAGTTTGAACTTTTAGCTAGCATAAACGCCACGAGGTTTGACCGTGTTGTTGCAGTACCCAAAAGTGCCGTTTAGTAATTTGTGTTGAGTGCTACTAAGCCAGAAATATGTCATGTTTGTAAGTTAATGTTACAAGAACGTAATAACATAATTTGTCAATATACAGTAGTATGCACATTTCTATTTTATATATTGACTATCATGTTATTTAGACCATAAAACAGTTTCAAAAGGAAGGATTGAATTGGAGCTTCGAAAGTTGTTTTGTTCGTAATTCCATACACCTGTTGCCAAAGAAGTCGGGACAGCCGGAATTTGTTCCCAACAATCCTGAATTCCACAATTTGTCTGACTGTTGTCATAACGTACGTAATCATATGCTGGAAATCCACTGTCCTTTGCTGTGAATGAAAGCACCGTCTGGACTGCCTGGAAAGTGACTGTTGACGTCTGTGTCACATAAAGCTCTGTTGACGCCTCCACTTTATTTTTCTATTTGATCCATGTAATCTCCCCCTGACTCAGCCTATAAACAGATAAGTCTGTGAGTGTGTGTTCTTGTGTGCGCTCGCACGCCAGTGTTTGCAATATTGGGCGTGTGTGCGTGCACGAGTAGAGTGTGCTTGGCAGAGCGTACTGATGCTCATATCGCATTAAGTCACCGTAATTACTTTTAAAATGTTTTTGTTGAATCTGCGTCAGGAGACTCGTGCGGCAGAGAGATAAAGCAACTAGCGGCTAGCTCACCGCGAGAAGAGCAGACAGGAGACAGAGCTAAACAAAGCTGTTCCTGGTTTACTTAAAGAGTGCGTCAGCACACTGAATCGGCATTAACATGTGGCCACTTAAAATGTCTGCTGTGTTTTATGGACACGGCGGTATTAATGCCGTCAGCTCACCTTCTCAGTTTGTGAAGTAGGATTTGTTTTTGTTTGCATGCTTCTTATCGCTTCGAGGTTCGGGTATGTCGGTTGAGTTCCCTGACTCAACTCTGATTTCCCATTCGAAGTGGTAGACTCGTTCTCTACTAGGTACACAATCTGCAACTTCTGCTCAGGTCAACATAAACGTGGGAAGGCATTTTCTATAATCATCATTACTGTTTTCAGGCAAAGAGTAAAGTGGGTTGAAACTCCTTCACTTCCTCCACACTGTTGTGTTCTAGAAATAATAATTGATCACATCTGTTGTGCCATTAATCTACATTCAGCACCTCCTACTGACAAGTGGAAACCCCTTTTTAGAAATGTCTGCCAATTTATTTTAAAAAAATTATTAAAAAATCCTGAAGTACATAAGAATTCAGACCTTTTCTTCAGTACTTTGTAGAAGCACCTATGACTGTGAGCGATTTTTCTAGACTTCTTGAGTGTGCCTCTACCATCTTTGCACACCTGGATTTGGGCAGATTCTCACATCCCTCCTTGCAAGTATACTGAACCTCCGTCAGATCTGAATATTGGTGAACTGAATACTTTAGGTCCCACCAAAAACTGACCCAAATCTTACGTTGACCATCAGAAAGGATTTTTTCCTAGACCTGACTTATCTTCACTGACACATGCAAGTGATGAAATGTCCACCTGCCACATTCAAGAACAACAATGGAAATGGCTATACCAACAGTCACATCTTAGGCGTGGTCAGAAATGTGGGAGAAAAAAAAGTTCTCCATATCGATCCATTAACACACTCTGCTTTGTCGTTATGTAAAGCACAATTTACATTTCATTTACGCTCTCTAATATGCACTTAACCGTGAATATTTGAACAGCATAGATTAGGGTTTGCCTCAATCAAAAGGGTGATAAAGGAAACGAAACAGAAGGTGCCCAGAACTTGCAGCTGAGTGGTACCGGATTTCGCTGATACAGACAGCTGCCACTCGAAACTCTGAACCCTGCTTTACACTGAATTCACGTTTTGTTTGTCCTGCTCCTTGCTTCATTCCATCTCCACTCTGCACACATCATTTGGAGGTAACGAATTGTTGAGTTTGCCTGTCAACATGAATGTGCTATTGTAACAATCGCATGCTATTATAAAAAGATCTATGTCCTTTTTGTGTGTAGAAATGTCTGGACACACAAGGACCATCATGCCTTGATCCATGTATTTGAGGAAACTGGCCTTATACAAAATGATTTAGTAACACACGGTAGCATCACTGGTGAGCATGAGTCTCCAATGTGACGCAAGTCAAGGCATAGTACTGTCCACCCTGTTACACGCAAGGTGAACTTATACTCAGCGACAGGCATAGATCCTTCTATCGAGACAAGACAATACTCATCAAGAATATAAATCATCTAGATATAGTCACCAAAACGTATTTTCTAGTAACGATAGCTCTTCTGTTTTGCCCCCTCTACCATCCACCCCTCTGTCCCCAAACATGGAGATGGGTGGTTGAGGCGTTGACTATATGACCTGTGTAGACGTTCAAAAGGACACGTGTAGTGGTTGACTATATGACCTGTGTAGTCGTTGACTATATGACCTGTGTAGTCGTTGACTATAGGACCTGTGTAGTCGTTGAATATAGGACCTGTGTAGACGTTCAATAGGACCTGTGTGGACGTTGAATATAGGACCTGTGTAGTCGTTGACTATAGGACCTGTGTAGGGTTTCAACCTGTGGATTTTCATTTTGTGTAATTCTGATGTTCAGAAATCAGAATTAGGCCTTCGCTACAGACCTGCATGAGAATTCAATCAGACAATAACATATTTTGTCACTAACCTTTTTGGTCACGCCCGCACCATCGCTCACTCACCCCACTTTGATAGTGTACCGGCTCTTCTCTTCTTCACCCCTAACCTCCCGCCAGCCAGCGAACTGGGCGTGTCAGTTCTTTGCATCTGTACCACCGACACATCCGACAGTGATTGACCACTGTGTGTTTCCCCCGACTCACATCCTGCGTATGAGGCCCTCAGATAACCCACCTGCCACTGCTTCACTCTGCATCATCCACTGTCTCTCCAATTCAACAGGCCTGTAAACCTACAACCTCCCCCGCCGCCTTGCCCCCCCACTTCTCCACCTCCCTCAGTCAGCACGCAATGCTACTTTAAATGCCACCTCCTCCACTGGAACAGAATGCCTCCCCGGGCACCGGGCTAGTGTCACTCCTGCCTTCCACGGCTGCCATCTTCCTCTCGGTGTATCTCACCTCACTGGATAATAGCGGCGCTCTGCCAATGTGTCTGGCCATTTGTGCCACCGCGCCTTTCGGAGCTCTGGTAATCGACGCCTTCAGTGATTACGCTCACTGGGAGTAGACATGGCCAGGGGGCTGCTGATGGTGATGGGTGATTATGCTGCTGTGAATAAGCCGTGTGTCTGTGTGTGTTTTTGTATGCGTGAATTGCTGGGTCGGCGTGAAGCACTCGTATTGTTTAGAGAATTCTATTGTTTTCGGTCCACGTCCGCGTCGAAATGCATGCTTTTCTATTCCTATTTCTGCGAGATGTTCACGGTTGTGTCAGGAACGTGCGAAATTGCCGTACCAGAGACAGGAAATGTAATCAATCTCTAACATTTCTCCAAGTGCAGTCACCGCCTGTCTTCTACAGCGCATGTGGAAATGAATATGCAGGCTGACAGTGTGCTAACATGATGTCCTGATGAGGCTCTATGCAACATTATTTGTTTTCATTGAGCTGAACAGCCCTGCCTGAGTTCAATTTTCCAAGGACACCATAGTGGTCCGTTTGTCCCTCGAATAGGCCTATACACACGCACTTACACAGTAGCACACACACACACACACACGTTGCTCTCAGTCTTGCTCCCTCTCTGCCCTAACCCTCCTATCTATGTCTCATAGGAGGATGATACACATATTTTCAGACAGACAATCTCTCAGTAATCAACAACAGACAATACATGGCAGGTTGTTGTAGACCACTCCGCCCACTCACCCGCCACGCCTACTAACCCACCCTCTGACGACCAGATCACCCACCCTCTGACGACCAGATCCCCCACCATCTGACGACCAGATCACCCACCCTCTGACGACCAGATCCCCCACCATCTGATGACCAGCTCACCCACGAACCAACAGTCGGACTGGGATAAGACGCTTGTTTTCTGTTCGGCGCTGTAACCCCGGCTTGATGTTTCAGACATGACAAGGTGACGACACGTAGAGAGATGCACGCTAACGCGTGCATCATCGATTGGCGCGGACCCGCCCCTGTCGACCGTCACCTGAGAGGAAATCAATCGGTCCGCAGACACGTTAAGTGGCGCCGTCGCGTGCAAGCTCCCTCCATCTGCGCCGACCCAAGCCCTTGTCCACGGTGATCCGACCCATCCGTCTGTGTGGCCTGGGGCTCGGCCGTGTTCTGATCCGGTCTGGCTCAGGACCGACGCAGAGGAGCCACCGCTGCTTCAAACACGTCAGAGGAAACGCTACAGACACATGGATGGAGACAGACAGACACACACAGTCACATGCACACACACACAAACACACACACAAAGACACACGCACACGGTTAACAGGGTATTAGAGTGAGTGATGAGGACCGTCCTTCAGAATCATCACCACAGAGAAAGAGCCGACTCCTCCATAGTGGCACAGAGACCAGCACTCTGATTACTCTGTAATTGTCCCAAGCAAACAGCCCCTTTGTCACCAAGCCACTCAGTGAATTACAATGTTGAAACAGAGACAGAGTGAGGGACAGGAAAAGAAAAAAAAAGAACCGTTGGAAGAAAAAAAAGCCAGCCACACGAAAGGCAGATTGTTTAATCTGCAGTAGGCCTTTCGCTTCTTATTAGCCGAGCGTGAATGACAGAAACTTTCAAAGTCACTTTGTTTTTACTTTTTCCTTCAGCGCGCCGTGGCTGTGTTCCCGGCGAATCAAGGCTATTAAGAGCGTCTCCCCTCTTGGAAATCTCACATGTGAAGTTCGGACACAAACCTGAAGATGATTAATACAAATCACACTCATCACAATCAAAACATTTCTGAAGCACCGTGATATCACTAAATAGCTATGAATTCAGTGTTAAACGGGCTAAAGCAAACTAACTATGCCAGTCCAAACACCTTGCAGTCTACATTTAAACTTGTAAATACAAATGTATGAACTTGGTTCATTAAACAATCTTTTTAATTTTTTTAAAATAAAATAAAACGTAATTACCTTTTTGGTTGACTTAGAAGTGTTCTCAAATTGCTGTAGGAGACTGCTTTCCCCGGACAACAACCACGATTGAGCTTGCAGGCACCCAGGTCTTCTACAAGGAGTCACTAGAGAGCAACAATAGAGGGCAACCCAATCCAACGTCTCCCAATTGATATGCTGAGCCAATTTGCACAACTATCTGACAGGATTTAAAAGTCCACTGCATCACTAAGGGGATACAATTTCTGCATTTATCAAAATCCCTTCAAGAAATTCTAATCCAGAAGCATATAGTTACACATTTTGATCTAAATATAATTCTTAAATAATCGGACTCTACTATAATCACATTTTCTAGTTTTTGTTTTCATTTAGCAGAATACTCCAGGAACAGAGCGGGCTAGGACACAATGTCTCTGTTTTGGGACATCAGGCACTCCCTGCCTCAATCTCTCTATCCTCTCTCCTTCTGCTTTCTCTCATTCTGCTACCCCCTTTTCATCTCTCAGGTGGCTGATGTGCTAAAAGCTGCCAGAGGTGTCTGTATGAGACGTGTGCATGTCTCAGCCACTTACGCTCCTCTATATGATCAATACCCATGACGAGGGTTTGGGTTCATTCCAAATGAAGTCGGTCAGTTCAGGAAGTAATCTGACCTTTCAATTCAATAACCGAAGAAAAGAAAGGTTATCTTTTTCAAACTTTGCAATAAACTGAAAAGTAAAATATACTGTATGCGTGTCAAAAGTTTAAAATGAAACTGGAATGGTGTTGTCTCCTACCCTATTTGAAACCAGAAACTATAAAGAGACTATCAACCGGGGGGTTTCAAATCCTGAATGCTGATTCGATTTAAGCGAACCAGGGCCCCCAAAAGGCTAGAGCCAGCCCTGTCTACCAACGCAAGCATAGCAGCAAAAATGGATGTGAAAAATGATTTGAAGCCTGATTGCTGATTAGCTGATAGACATGGCGTAAGAAACCATATACCACAGCTATCAGAAATCAGGATTCAAATCATCAGATGCCACAGGTATGACCTCACATATCTGTCAGTAACCAAATCTTAATAGCAATAAGGCATATCCTGGACTTAGGGTGAATTGACAAAATAACACCTTGAGTGGCGTGTCCAGGCACTCTGCGGTGTGTAGTGCCTAATAAGACAACCGTGGTATTTTGGCCATATACTGTAGCACACCCCATCATGCCTTTCTGGTTAATTGTCATACACATGAATGAAACACCACCTCTCATCAGATTTTAGATATCGTGTCCTATCTTTCTCTGAGTTATTTAAACTGTCAGGCCCCCGACCATGAATCAGTTACTTATAAAAGATCCATTGAACATACCAAGTATATGGAATGTTAAACATATGAAACATATATGCCCTGCATTTCTAGCATCGTGAGGACTTCCTGTCCGTCCCAACAGCTGTAGCTGAAACCAAGGCCACGCAAAAACTGGAACAATCATGGACGTGGGTGTTAAAAGCCCCACATTGACCGTGTCTCAGGCTAACCCCTGAGAAGACTGCTAAATGAAAATGCTCTCTTTCACACTTTTTTTCCCTGTGGGTATGTGTGTGTTGGTTGGTTGTGTGTGTGCACATTTGATTTGTGGGTGTGCGGCTAATAAGACAGATATCGTTGGTGCGTGCGGAGGTCAGACGGAGGTCATGATTTTGGAAGTATGCTGCCTGTTTAGCTACAACGCGGAGCAGCCGGCTTTCCCAGACGAGCTCCCGAAAATAACAGTCCCTCGTATCACTCCTCCCCAGGCAGCCTGGAATACAGATGTGTCGGACGGCTGGGTGTCCGCCTGTCTCCGCCACTGGCCAGCCTGGTTAGTATGCAGCAGAGGGGTCTTCTCGTATCCATATGTCTTGATGTGGAGAACCTTTGCAGTGTTTGAATCCCACATTCACATGGGGCTGTTTGTGGAATCAAATAAAGGACTCAAATGAGCGGACGTGTGTGTGTGTGTGTGTGTATAAGGGACACAGACAGAGACAGTAGTCAGAAAAAGTATACAGCAAAATTGTCCACTCCTGCAGTGCTCCCAAAGATGGCGTCACTATTTAAGGGGTATTTATATGAACTACAGCCCAAAATTTGGCACAGCCCTTAACCACTCAGAATGAACGCAGTCCAAAATGGGTGAAAACACTGATGTTCGTCCACTACACTTTAAAAATTTCACTGCATTGATTATTCAAAGGAATCAAACATAATCACAAGACTGTACAACCCTTTGCATGGCGCCTCTATACAGAATTTCAACTAAAAGATCTTCAGTGGGATTTAAGTAAAGAGATTCAGTTGATGTTGTGATTCATTAGCTATGTTGTTGTGGATTTTGATGTGTGTTTGGGTTAATTGAATTGCAGTAATATTCACCAATTTTAGCCTCCTGTCACAGGCAACCAGGTTTATGGGAAATATATTTCTGGTGCTGGTTAAAGTGAAGGCACCCAGGTCCAGTGAATGTGAAATTGTCAACAAGGGACCTTTGAACAGTGGAAGTCAAATAGTTAACAAGGAACCTTGGACAAGTGGAAGTCAAATAGTTAACAAGGGACCTTGGACCATTGGAAGTCAAGGGTCTGGAAATATACATCTTTTTTTTTTTGAATTGGTCAAAAATCTTTAGTCTTTAGTCAGCCACCAATTGTGCAAGTTCTCCCACTTAAAAAGATGAGAGAGGCCTGTAATTTTCATCATAGGCACACTTCAACTATGAGAGACAAAATGAGATTTTTTTCCCTGAAAATCACATTGTAGGGTTTTTAATGGATTTATTGGTAAATTATGGTGGAAAATAAGTATTTGGTCAATAACAAAAGTTAATCTCAATACTTTGTTATATACCCTTTGTTGGCAATGACAGAGGTCAAAATGTTTTCTGTAAGTCTTCACAAGGTCTACACACTGTTACTGGTATTTTGGCCCATTCCTCCATGCAGATCTCCTCTAAAGCAGTGATGTTTTGGGGTTGTCGCTGGGCAACACGGATTTTCAACTCCCTCCAAAGATTTTCTATGGGGTTGAGATCTGGTGGCTGGCTAGGCCACTCCAGGACTTTGAAATGCTTCTTACGAAGCCACTCCTTCGTTACCCGGGCGGTGCGTTTGGGATCATTGTCATGCTGAAAGACCCAGCCACGTTTCATCTTCAATGTCCTTGCTGATGGAAGGATGTTTTCACTCAAAATCTCACAATACATGGCCCCATTCATTCTTTCCTTTAAACGGATCAGTTGTCCTTGTCCCTTTGCAGAAAAACAGCCCCAAAGCATGATGTTTCCACCCCCATGCTTCACAGTAGGTATGGTGTTCTTTGGATGCAACTCAGCATTCTTTCTCCTCCAAACACGACGAGTTGAGTTTTTACCAAAAAGTTCTATTTTGGTTTTATCTGACCATATGACATTCTCCCAATCCTCTTCTGGATCATTCAAATGCTCTCTAGCAAACATAAGACGGGACTGGACATGTACTGGCTCAAGCAGGGGGTGAGATCTTGTGTGGAGCCCCGGATCGAGGGAGATTATCAGTGGTCTTGTATGTCTTCCATTTTCTTATAATTGCTCCCTCAGTTGATTTCTTCACACCAAGCTGCTTACCTATTGCAGATTTAGTCTTCCCAGCCTTGTGCAGGTCTACAAATTTGTTGTTAGCCATGGTGGAGTTTGGAGTGTGACTGTTTGAGGTTGTGGACAGGCGTCTTTTATACTGATAACAAGTTCAAACAGGTGCCGTTAATACAGGTAACGAGTGGAGGACAGAGGAGCCTCTTAAAGAAGAAGTTACAGGTCTGTGAGAGCCAGAAATCTTGCTTGTTTGTAGGTGACCAAATACTTATTTTACCTAGGAATTTACCAATAAATTCATTAAAACTCCTACAATGTGATTCTCTGGATGTTTTTTCTCATTTTGTCTCTCATAGTTGAAGTGTACCTATGATGAAAATTACAGGCCTCTCATCTTTTTAAGTGGGAGAACTTGCACAACTGGTGGCTGACTAAATACTTTTTTGCCCCACTGTATGTTTATTTACACCTTGTTCATTTCATGACAATCTCTCTTGAGTTACACATCACACTCTGTTCTGTATGTGAGTGGCCGTGTGGTTTTGGGTCTATTCACGTTTTTTTAGGTGTAAAGGTTGGATTGTTGAGTTTAAGGTTAGGTTTAGGTTGAGGTTAGGTTTAAGGTAATGTTTAGGGTATGGTTTGGGATAAGGGTTAGAATGAGGGTGAGGGAATGGGGTATTTCTGGTATTTCTGGGCCAGGTTCAGGTCTCAGGACCGCACAGGAATATAGAAACATCGTGTGTGTTTGTCATCCACATCCTTGTAGGGACCTGAAAAATCCAAGGTCCACGCATTGAAGGACAGAACAAACGTGTGTGTGTGTGTGTGAGTCAGAAAATGTCACTTGTGAAACTGAACTACGTAAGTCGCTGCTGACTTACGCAGTTCTTTAATTGTACTATCAGTGGATTATTAACGGAGAACAAATGTAAAAGTTTGACTCACGATTCGAGATCCCATTTCACTTTGGCGCACTTAAGCCAAGACGGCTCAACGTGAGATGCAAACACGTGACAGTCGCAGTCACTTCAACACTGACGTTTATCCCGCCGAAGTCCAAATGGTCCGACGATTCACCTCCCTCCCTCGCAGAACCACGAGTGGTGTTGTTGTTTTTGTTGACCTGTATTAAATATGCCTGTGTGGTGAAAGAGTCCACAGAGATCCTGAGGTAAGTGATGACGCCCAGGGTTTTCTAACGCTGATGAAGCTTTAGTAATCATTTCCAGGCTGATTATTTTTAAATCTCCTGTTGATTCGGCATGGAGCGCGTTGGAGGCGTGAAGTGCAGGGCTAGGGGCCGAGCGGCGAAGGCCGAGAGGCCTCTCTCCTCCAAATGAGTTCATTTTGATTTAACTGGAGTCTTTGCTGTTAATGGGATGACGCAAGGTCAAGAACTCCTCTCCAGACAACCCTCCAGGACGTTTTAACTTTGTCAATGATCTGCACTTTTCTGGTCGTTCAGTAGAGGGATGACGTTAATGATCGTGGTGTTCTTGACGATGTGACGCATTGACTGTGGAGATGTGTGGGTTCTAATCTAAACATCTCTAGCTTGTTAGTGATTCCTGTCTGATCAAGATTTCTGTCACCCTGGAATAAAAACCACAGGGAACGTAAGCGAAGTGTACCGAATGTGCTTTTTCGTTTGAACGTTTAATTGCAATCTCATGTGACCATAATCTCAAACTAAACCACAAAAAACTGTGAGGGGGAGAGGAATGGAATAATTTACATATGTATTCATTTTCTAGCCCTAACATTAATACTTATTAATGCCCCAGCCTAATTACATATATGCACATTTAGTGATGTTCAGTGAATGTTCAAGATTATGATCTTGCCAGTTTAAGAAGCGTTGAAGATTGAAAAGTCCTTCAATGCATAACTCATCAAGCCAGTCTGATTCCGATCAAACTTCTTGTTCAAACGGGAAGTAGTAGAGCGAATTCTCCAGCCAACAAGCGAAATCGGAGGTCAGTTTACCACAAGGAGCGAGGACAAGTCAAGGCTGCAATGTTCAATCCAGTCCATCCACCTGCGACTCGCACCGTCATTTGTGGGTTACATGTCACTACCAGGATTTGAACTCCTGGCCTAACCAGTCGCCAGCGCTGTGAGTTCAACATTTTAATACAAGAAATGTTCCAGAGGCACATCGTTTCACGTGATTTTTCACCTGGAATCATGTACTTTATCTGGATAGGACAAATCAGCGTCAAATTGAACAAAGGGCTGGGTGTCTCCTTCTGCGGTTCAGGATAATGACTTTGGAAGTGAACAGAGCTCTTCTAAAGCGGTCGTCCTATTATCCACTCAGTGGCACAGAACCTCTGGGAGAGTGGTGGAAAATGAAGAGCACCCAACGACTGGTCAGTATTAGAGAAATTCCAAACTTGCACATTATCTGACCCATTTGTTATATCTCTCTCCTTGCCACTCAGAAAAGTATAAGCCCTAAATTCATTTACTAAATTGAGGCCACCAATGGGTATGATTGCCCATGGTCGGTGCAATTATGGCTAATTTGCATTTTCCCAATTACCCTTAAAAGGTACTTAACCTAATAGTCCATGCGTGTTGAGCAGAATCCACCTCGATTACGCACACGGCCCCTCTCCTCATGCGTAACCCTCTTAGCTTGGAAGAGCGGGCTACTATTGAATTAATCACTGGCACTGAGTGGGAGATCAACCGAAAAACGCTGCTCAGCTCCACTCAAACACACACACACACACACACACACACAGTGGTGCGGAGTGCAGCGTCTCCCAACACGAGGTTAGCCATGGAAGCGCATACAGTCACAGCGCACTGAGCCGGCTGTCGATTGAACCGGACAGGATATTCACCGGGGCGGGAATATCGGACGCAGTTCCAGCGTCATCAGTGCGCTTCCCAGTGTGTACCGCACTGCGTGTTGTCCAAATGTCTGTGCACGGTGATGGATACAAACTACATGCTTCAGTAAGATGCGTTTAAGTAAACGTCCAAGGATTTGCTTTTCTTAGGGTGTGGGGGTTATCCTTTTGTTGATTGAGGATGTACGGTGGAGGAAAGTAGTGGGAGTGCAGAAAGCGCAGTGGGCCCGATTCAAACCAGAACTGCCGACCGGAGGCTAGGGCTTAGACCGACGGACCCCCTCCGGCCCCGTGGGATTTATATTTCTTTGATGTGATTTATTTCTCGATCAACACATTACAATGTGATTCTTTCTCCTCCTCAGAACACTAAGCCACCAGGATCCATTCCCCGAGTTAGCCGAAACCAATCAGGCTTTTTTTAAAATTTATTTTCCATTCCTTCAATTCGTTCAATATGAGTTGGTCCTTCCAGTTAATGTTTTCTAAATGTGTTTTGACGGATGCAATGGGGAGTTTACTCAACCTAGCGGGGGGAATGTAACCAGATACCAGACACTCTTTTCTTGGTTATTTTCTTGTTTTATCTCTTTTCTATCGTAATGTTTAATTTATTTCCAACTTCATACAGCATTAGTGAAAAAAATGGCCTCTTTAACTGAACCCCTTTCGCTACGTCCCCAGTCAATTTGATTCATTATGTCTGTCCCACTTCTCTGCCTGCTCGACGGCCTGCACGTGCACGTGCATAGACACACGTGCGCATGCATACACACCCGTGCACACAAACTATGGTGATAATCTTCTTCTTCAACGTGAAGAGTCAGAGAGACATGAGATATGGGATGTGATGGAGAAATAAATATTTCATGATACAAATACAACACATAGCGTGTGTGTGTGTGTGTGTGTGTGTGTGTGTGTGTGTGTGTGCCCACGCACGTCTGTGTTTTAGCATTTAACTGGTGCCACTTCTAGCCTTTTGGGAACCCCATGCAAGGTTTGGCTGAGGCCATGGGTATATAGATATATATATATACACCCAGTTGAAACCCATCTAAAATCAATTTAATGGATAAAAGATCTGTTGATTTAATCTTGCCTTTGGCACAGAAACTGATTAATCAAATCTTAAAATGGATGTTTCCTATATTTTTGCTTAATTAAAAACACAAATGTCACTGCTTTCGCAAAGTTCACCAAACATATTAAAATGGGCATAAGGACATCAAGAGTAACTAAAACATTCCCATGCAGAGCAATTCCGAGTCTATTTAGACTATGGGAATGAAGAGAAAAAGATTATCCAACAAAATGTACAGAAACGGGTCAATAAGCAATTAAACTAAAACATGCCATCACACAGTAAAACAGGTCAATGTAATTATCCTAGGATGCAGACAACGAGTCATATAAAACAAGCTTCTATCTGTAATAAACCCTCAACAGACTTTATAATCTGAGGTTTAGTCAACCCCTCCACGGCCTTTCTTTACCCGATCCATTCCGCACAGTGAATTAGCCTTTTAACATCCAGTCACTAAGAAAACAAAACCCAGGTCCCTCTCTTCAGTACGGGCCAGACATACTGCCTGTTTAATCTACTTCCTTTAGTTTCATCTCAGTAATCTCTTCGATAGCTTATATACAAGTTCCAACAGGGTTTCCATGTCCGGCTGTTACAGGACCTAGTTAACTAGACCAGCCATATGTTGTGTTCTGCAGAGCACAGTATCACGCTGGCCACAGATCAGGCGCGGGTTCTATGTTCCGCAGGGACACGGTGGCTCACAGTTTGTTGCTGGAGAGAAGGAAGAGAGAGGTTGGGGGTTATTTTGACAACCCGTTTTGGTTATTTTGACAAGTCGCTCAGAAAGACAGGCAATGATTTTCACTGTGTTTGTTGTAAGACTTGTAGTAAGTTGGCTGTGTGTGTGTGTGTGTGTGTGGGTGTGGGCATGTGTGTGTGTTCCACATGTAGCACAGACTATTTCTCATAACACTAAAGAACAGTTAGAAAACATGTATAGTGATTATATTCCGTTAAAATTCAAACAAATACGAAAGTAGTATTTTTTACAGTATGCATACACTCTACCGTTCAAACGTTTGGGCTCCGTTAGAAATGCCCTGATTTTCCATGAAAACTAGCTGTATGTTTTTTTCACCTGAATCTGTGTCTGTCCATGGGTATGGTTTGTATGTATCTGTAACAGAGCTAAGAATGGACGGTGAGCGTTAGCTACACAGCCCTTTTGAATGGTCGCTGATGGGGCTCGACAATCGGTACCCTCTCTATATCTCCAGTGATTGGCGCGTTCTCAAGGAGGGTGTCACGTGTTGCGAAGCAGAGGACCGCGAGATCACACCCACTGCGGGGCCTGGCGAACTCGCCGTGGAGGTTAGCTAAACTGGTAGCAGCATCACGTTGACGTCGGTTTCACATACAGTCAGAGTGTGAAATGTCAAAACTTTGCCTGTGAAACATAACATTATCATTGGAACTGAAAGTGCTTGGGTTCGGTTAAATGCCTATTACACATATGTGATTAATAAGCAAGACCAATTATGCTTTAGCTTACTTTAGGATACTACTACATTGTGTGTGTGTGTAATTAATTTGATGCAGAAGGTTAGATATGTAACATTTACTCCTAATCTGTGACACAGTGAAGGGATATGCACATTCAAAGTGTTGCTGCTGGAAAACTTGAAATGCCTTACAAGATCACAATGGAAGACACCCGACGTCTGTAGAACTTACACAGCTCTATCTCTGGGGGAGATGACAGAGCTCAGTTCACCTGTAGACAAGCCATCATTCCATTAACACCTGTTTAACACCAGCTACACTCGGGCCTCAAGACGTTAGCACAACATAGCGTTTGCTCGCTGTGATTCATCTGAAGGGTATAGATGTACTCTGTCAACAGAACACTCAGTGCTCTGCGGAGATAGAAGAGGTTTAGGTAAACAGACAGAAAACAAACAAGTCGAGCGAAAGTTGGAAATGAACCATTTGCATTTAGCTACCAGTGGATATGGAAGAGGGTTGGGTGTGGGGGGGTAATAGACTACAAAGGGCCTCGCACGATGGAAAATGTTTAATGATCTGATGCCGATACTTAACAGAGCTGAGCTACATGGTCAGGAAGCCTAAGAGGGAAGCTCTGCCATCTTCATCAACTGTCCAGAATCAGTTAAAAAAACGCTGTGAAGAAAAATGGCCGCAGATACTGTCGGATATGACAAAATCGTGAGTATGTATTTATAGACAAATATGGCACATACGCTACCTTTGAAAAGTTTAGGGTAATCTTAGAAATGTCCTTGTTTTCCATAAAACATAAATGGAGTGTGAACAGGAAATATAACAAAATGGTAAATAATAGTAAATATAGTCATTCAAAAGGTTAAAAATAATGATTTCTTTATTGAAATAATAATATTCTTTCAAACTTGTTTTTCGCCAAAGAATCCTCGATTTGGAGCAGTTACAACCCCTAAATAATTCCTGCTTAGTTAGAAGCTGTGCTTTGGGTCATTATCCTTTTGTAGTAACAAATTGGCTTCAATCAAGGGTAATGGCATTGTGTGATAGCCTTCCTTCTTCATGATCCCCTTTATGCTGTACAGTTCTCCCACTTTGCCACCACCACAGCACCCCCAGACCATCACATTGCCTCCACCATGCTTGACAGATGCCATCAAGCACTCATCCAGCATCTTTTCATTTGGTCTGCTTAATGTTCTGCTTTTCAAACACCTCAAACCATGTTTCGCATATCCATAAAAGAAAAAATCCAATCTTTGTCCATAATCTGCATTTCTTTGCCCATATGGCTTTTTCTTTGCAACTCAGCTTAGATGCCCAACATCCTGGAGTTGCCTCTACGTGTTGACGTTGAGGTGTCGAGGTATTTATTAATGAAGCTGCCAGTTGAGGACCGGTAAGTGTCTGTTTCTCAAGCTAGACACTCGGATGTATTGGTCCTCTTGCTCATTTGCTCAATTGTGCATTTGTGCTCATTTGGGCCTCATAGTTCTCTATGTATTCTATTTAGAGCCAGTTAGTGCTGTTTGGTGAAGGGACTAGTACACAGTGTTGTAAGAGATCTTCAGTTTCTTGACAATTTCTCACAATGAATAGCCTTCATTTCTCAGAACAAAAATTTAGAAAAGTTTCAGAAGAAAGTTTTTTGTTTCTGTTCATTTTCAACCCAGAGTTGATGCTATCGACACTCAACTAAAGGCTAGTTTTATTGCTTCTTTAGTCAGCACAACAGTTTCAACCTGTGCTTACATAATTGCAAAATGGTTGTCTAATGACCAATTTGCCTTTAAAAATGATTAGCAAACACAATGTGCCATTGGGACAGTGCTGATGATTGATAATGGACCTCATACACCTATATAACTCCATCTACAATATTTATTTCCAGCAATAACTATGTCTGCACTGTATTTCTGATCAATTTGATGTTATTTTAATGGACAAAAAAGTGCTTTATTTCAAAAACAAGGACATTTCTTAATGACCCCAAACTTTTGAACAGTATTGTGTATTTACAAATGACACAGCAAAATGCCTTCGATGAATGGCTGGATGGGTTGAGGAAGGAACATGTGGAGAGACTGAGTCCGAGCCCACAAAGTGTGGAGGAACATGGCTTCCTACCTGACAAAGACAGGCCTAGGGATTAGGGCCATAACATTCTCACTATTTGCTGTGTGAAATGTACTGTTGTTGAATCTAGCAAGCGACACATTTCATTGTTTGGGTGACTATTCCGTATTTTGAAATGGCAACTTCCGAGTGCACACGGAGGTTCCCGATTAAATCCCGAGCATGTCGGACGTGCCTGGACGGTCATCGGTGGTCCTACGGGGGCCTCTGATTCCACTCCTCTCCCCTCTCGTGTCTCTAACTGGGGGTCGTCTAACATTAAGATGTCCTCCCTGCTGCCTGTGGCGTTTAGTTAATGTTAATTGGCTGATGGCGACCTCTCTGATTAGGTCATTAGCTGCTCTCTGACATCCTGTCAAAGGTTGTCTTTCCTGTGCCCTCAGAGGGTTAATGAGGTGTGGGAGAAACATTTCATTCTGCTCCTGACTGGCCTCATTTACGTCGCAGGAGGAGGGAGGAAGGAGCCAACATTCCTTAACAGCAGGGGGCGATGGGAATGACGATTTGGACCAATTACAATGTCCAAACGACCACCAGGCAGGGGTGAACGTGATGGGAGTCGTCACGGAGGAAAGCTACGGTGAAGCAGTTTGGGGGGGGCTGATGGGAAGTATGCACGGACACGTTATCATCTGGAGTTATCCTCAGAAAAGACAAAACTTCTTGGCGGCGAAGTAAAACAATCACTGCTGGAGGAGACAGAGAAACGAATGGTTGTGATCATATCTTATTACATCGCTGCTAGGGCACTTTCCCTTGGATCCAATAGTTGCCCTTATATATATATGTATGAGTATGAGGCAGGCTATGTATTCATTTATACATGAAAATGGGTGTGATTTTCAGACAGCTGGTAAACATCCAATATTTACAGAGGGGAAGATATTGTAAAATATCTGACACAGATCCATTCCAACCAAGATGAAACAAATAGGACAAACACCTTTTTTCGTAGAGATTATTCTCCTTTTCACCGTGGTCCCTCCTGCTGCCGGCTTGCCTGCACTGTTGTTTGATCGTAATAGTCTGTAATTATACGTGATTATGCATAATTCTCTCTGGGTAAGAGGACCAAAGGAATAACATCATTACACTGAACCGTGTCATTTACACTTCTGCTTGCTATTCATTTATGTCGGGGGGGGTCTGCTAAAAATATTTCGGGGCCATTTTGTGTTGCCTCAGCTCAACACTGCTTGCATTCAATTCAACACACAGATAATCTCGGCAACCCACGACCAAGTTTACTTTTCCCGCCCTCAGATGTGATATCCGTACGTATAATGTCATTTGAACATGGGCCACGACCGCACAATGCCGACATGTGACACGCATGCACTTCTCTTCTCTTAGGATAATTGGTGTCATTTAAATATTAATGTGTTTCGTTTGTCTACACGTTAACGGGCCACGATGGTGTGTTTGCGTGCAGATGGCGGGCGTCTGAAAATAAAGATCAAAGACGGAAGAAATCCCATTTGTTCCGCTCCCGACGTAATGCTGCGGCTTTAACAGAATCTGCCCGTTTGATTTCCGGGCACGGCAAGAAAAAAGCTGAATTTGAGATTTGCCTGGCCCAGATGGCAGAAATTGATATCCCGACCAGTCAGATTGGGAAACAAACACTTCTCTGGGCTTTGCTTAACTAACGGCGGTTTAAGTTCAGACTGTTGGTTTGCCTAATTTTTTAAGTGTCCATGATTTAGAAGGAGGCCACAGGAATGATATGCTTTGCGTCAGTTAGCTAAATACTCACCTTTTATATTGTTGTATAAATTGTTATCTCTTATGGACATGAGATTAGATGCTTCTCACAGTTTCATTTGATGTACATTATCTCTGCATACTGCGAATGACTGTCAACAAGCTTCAAAAACCCATCTCTCTGACCCAGGCTAGAGGCTTTTGGGGGATAATCTCAGCGGTAAACAAAAGCAAATAAGAGAAAATATGCTGTCCATAATTGACACTTGTGTTTTGTACATTAATATAAAAGCTACGGAAATGAATGTTATACATTATTTCCTTTTGCGCTGCCGAAGGAGGAAATTGAAAGGCTAAAGTGTGAAATGAAGAGATGTGGTTTGCCTTGCACGATGCAAATGAAATGTCAACACATAGCTAAGGTAGGTCTGGATAATAAGATTTGCCCAATTTCTAATTTCCACATTGGAAAGTGTGAAAAAAAACAAGGAGATTCATTAAAATTAAGTACGTTTAGGATTTTGTCGTATTGTTTGTCTTTCCCCTGTAGAAGAACAGCTAGCACACACTATAGGCCACTCACATTCATCCATGGGTAAACCACAGTATGAATATGCATGAGGGATAAATCTACTTCCTGTTAATGTGAACAGGAATTATTGACAGCTTGCTTTCAAGCTGTGTTAAAAATGCACCAGTGGCCCATGACATGCAGATAGTTTGCATTCATCAAATGGTTCCCAAATATGTTTGAAATGAAATAAAACAAATATTAACCTCAAGGCAATAAACATTGGGAACATATTGTATAAAATAATACTTCACTGTCAGTCGAGAGCCCTTTTACCGCTAACATGTATTCCTCTACACGTCAACCACCTCTCTCTCTCGGTGTTGTGGCTTTCATGTCTTGTTACCAATAAATTACCACCTGGTTCTGATCAGCAGGTACACAACTGGATTAGAATAAACAAAAACAAGCATTTTTAATTCTACAACTTCAGGTCCCACTTCCTGTATTTTAACATTTCCCCTCTCATTTCATTCCAACCGAAGGCAGGCTTGCCGTTCCTCCGTTAAAGTCAGGTCATGAGGTCAAAGACAGGTCAAAGAACGTAAATCGTAACAGTGTGTGGATGTGGTGCCCTATGCTGTCCTTTGAGGTAACGTAGCGCCGAACAACAAGGCCTTCACCATACAGGCAAGCCAAATGGCGTGACTATTGATCTGGTCCTTGTTATTAATGAATAAAATTAAATTAGTCAAACCATTGCCATATATCATTCAAACAGAGGGGAAGCTCCCAGAAGAGGTTGAGAAACAAATGCATGGACTCAATATCACACACACACACAACACACACACACATACACACACACACACACTTTGTTCAGCACATTCACCTTATTTTAATTATCATTATTGATTGGCTAGTGTTTACACTCTTGTTCGTTCCAACTCGACACAATATTTATGTCTCTCCAAAACAGATTCATTAATTTAGCCTTTTATCGTGCTAGGCTGCAAACGGGCTCGTAGTGATGTCATACAATGCTAATATAAATCATTTTAATTGCCGAACAACAAGCGCTTCACTCTCTTGTTTAACGCACGCAGCCATTAGGCTTCGGAGACATCAACGCGCCCTTCTGATGTAGGTTATGACACAATTCAAGAACCCGTGGAACGACTCGCTCTACTCCAGATTCATTAAGCCCAAAACTTCTCCAACTCAAGGGATCAATCAGATTGGTCTTTATATCTGGGATTTCCTGAACAACCGGTAGACCTTGGTAACGAGAAGTTGTTCTGCGGGGGAATGCCGCAGTCGCGTGGACGGCCCGTTTGTCCATGACTGTCCGTCTGAACGTCCTCATCTCAGGAACGTGCATATGGAGAATAGGCCAGGCAATGCACTGTTTTGTGCCGATTCCCACCTTCAGGTCGTCAGCTGTCGAGCGCGTGCGTACACCTGAAATGAAGATGCTCTTCGATAGTGCGTAGCGGATTCACCTCAATGAGAAGCCAAAATGAGTATGACATCTTGGCATATTAATAAAATGGCTACATTTTCGAAATGTCACACCGTAGGTATTTTATAAAATATACAGTATATTCCACCCAAAATACCAATTATTTAGAAAGCATGTCCAGGTATTGGTCCTTGCCACCTTCTCTTTCTCCGAGGGACATGTGAGTATTTTTCATGAGCTAAAGTAGACAAAGCAATAAAAATTCATCCCCGCAGAAACGAGAGGAGAAAAGAGGAGGAAGGAGTGACAGGGAGACGAGGAGAGGGTAGAGTTTCTCAGGTTCCCTCAGCGGCCTGTTTTGTGTGCCTGTTTTGTGTGCCTGTTTTGTTCATGTCCTGAGGTTGTGCAATCTGTTTGTCTGTTTAATGTATCAATTAAAAATCTGTGTTTCACTGCCTGCAGCAACTATCCAGCCTGGCATGTCTAATGCCCCACCCCTGAGGCTCAGCGATGCAAACAAAAAACACATGTATCCAGACCTCTCCAACCACCGGCTTCTCCTCTCACCCGCTCATCAATGATTCAGCTGCTCGAAGTAGCGAAACGAGGGGCCGTGGACTCCCGGGTTAGCGGCCGTTAAACTCCTCAGCTCGTCTCACGGCGGTGTAAATATTAGAAGAGAGTGGGAGAAGGAGAGGGGGAGAAAGGGAGAAGGAGAGGGGGAGAGCGGCCAGGCCTGCTAATGACTGGGCGGGTTGCCCGGCAGCTCGGGGTTCTCTGACTGTCTGAGCTCCAATCACCTGAACCACCTCAGGGTCATCATCAAACACACACAGACCGACAGCTGACCGCAGCAGACACACAGAGTGCAGACAGACAGAGAGACGGGTCAACGGCTGACAGCAGTGGAGACATGGACAGACAGACAGGCGGACAGCGCGCAGACAGACAGCAGAACGGGCAGCAGACACGCTTGCCAGAACCCCGCCGCGCGGTGAGCTCCAGAACACCTTGGCACGGTCTCCAAACAAGCTGGTCTAAAGGGCACATTCTGGGGAAAGGGAGTCCAGGGAGTTGGCTGGAGGAACAATGCCTGATGACCGACCTACCACACCTCCCACACCCGGACGCCGCTCTACCCGCAGGCGAGGGGGGGGGGGGGGGCTGTGCACAGCCCTGCCTTTCTACAGGACTGCCAGGGGATACGGTCCAAACCATGGTAAGGTCGAGTACCGGCAGTTGCTCTGCCCTCAGGCTCTGCCTCAGAAGGTCAGTGAGGGGAGGAGACGGGATTGTTGGACTGACTGAGAAAGAGAAGGGAAGGGGATTATAGTGAAAGAAAGATGGAGAGAAAAATGGAATAGGAAAGAGAGAGTGGGTGAAGTAAAAATATATATAATGACGAGGGGCAGAGGAAAACAGATAGAAAATGAAAAAGGGAAAGGCAGGGAGACAAAAAGACTAGTGTTATGAGGAACTAATAAATAAAATAAATAAATAAAAATCTCCTGTGTTTAGCACCAACCCATGTAGAATACAGCCCTTTAGTTCCACGCTGCTCCTGTGATTAGGAATTTGCTTCTTAGCTGAAGGTCAACATGCTAGCTAATTAGCTGACACCTTCAGAGAGCTGGAGGAGACCGTATCTAAATGTGAAACTATTGCAGAGGATACGTCTACTTTAGCAGCTTGACAACTAACATGGCGTTCATTATATGGAGATGTAGTACAAAACGTAAAGACAGAAAGCGAGAATTGTTGTTTTCACCCACAACAAAAAAACATGTACAGCGTGTTTCAGAATCCCATCAAAAAGCCCCTCGTTTATCCTGAACAAAAGTTGATTCAAAGGAGGATCGATTGTGTCACACTGTGGCCTACTTTCCAGGTGGGAGATGTTGTTTTTCATCCCCATAATCTTGTGGAGCAGAGTCGCTGGGGAAAATGGCTGAATCCCTTAGGAGGGAGGAAGGAGGGAGGAAGAGAGAGGGAGAGAATTTAAGAGGGAGACAGAGAAATATTTCAGTCCCCCCGACAACTCTCTGGAGGAAGGAACATTGTTCTGCTTCATATACACACACACAAATGCAGGCAGACACACACACACACACACACACACACACACACACACACGGGTCATAAAACATGAACCATTTCTTTCGTTGAGCAAGTTTGACGAGAACAGTGACAGTATTTTTACCTTCTTGGTTGGACAGCGACAGGAAGAAAGCGCTTGATGCGGTGGATCCAGAATTAGCGTCTGAATGCAGTGTGAATGCAAGGCTCGAGGCACCAGGAATCTGTCTCCTTCATCCCTGTTACTCACACCTTCATAATGGTATTGATTAAACCTCTGACACCTCAAGTTGCAACAACCACCGTCATGATAATGGTTTTATTAAATCATGTGTTGCTGTTTCAACTCCTATTTTGATAATCAACAATAATAACACATTTGCTTAAGGACAAGCACTTCAATACAATATTACATGTAGGTGATAGGTTGTCTGAGATAGCCTGTACTGATAATGAGACAGCTTGAGCATGGCCTAGTGGGACAGCTAGAACATGGCCAAGTGGGACAGCTAGGGCATGGCATAGTGGGACAGCTAGAACATGGCCAAGTGGGACAGCTAGGGCATGGCATAGTGGGACAGCTAGAGCATGGCCAAGTGGGACAGCTAGGGCATGGCATAGTGGGACAGCTAGAGCATGGCATAGTGGGACAGCTAGAGCAAGGCCAAGTGGGACAGCTCGAGCATGGCCAAGTGGGACAGCTAGGGCATGGCATAGTGGGACAGCTAGAGCATGGCATAGTGGGACAGCTAGGGCATGGCATAGTGGGACAGCTAGAGCATGGCATAGTGGGACAGCTAGGGCATGGCATAGTGGGACAGCTAGAGCATGGCC
>JACXGJ010003714.1:0-51308 GCA_016801105.1 Esox niger | reverse complement strand
TCCAATTGGGGAACCTATTTAAGTTTACTGTTTGTTCACATGGGTGTGGTTTATTTTGGTTTGTCAGCCGTAGGCTACAACACCCAGTCATCGTGTCTGCTTTGAGTTTGTATGTTTGTTTCTTTTGTTCCTTTATTAAATAATGGATGTCTACCTCCACACCGTCTCTGCGCCCGTGTCCTTCCAGCACCATGACACAGCTGCACAACCAGGTGGACCATGACAGGGATGACTAGGTGAGGTGTGGGCAGTGACATAAGGGATCAACAGGCAGAGGTCACCAAAATAGCCAGGATAACTTGGGACAGGAACAGTTATGAGTCGTCATTCCAAGTAGTCCTGAGAGCTCAAAATATTGGTTCCTTAAGGACACCTCAGAATATGATTCAGACTGACCCTTGCCCCCGTCACAAAAACCAATGCAAGGTAAACAATTTGAGACTGAGATAATACAGACCAACCCATGTCGCCTGACATCACAATGTAGCATTGGAAAACTATCCGGTGTACCTACAGGAACAGCCTTCCAGTCCAGTATGACACCATAAAGTCCGCTCTTTCACCGTTAAACAGCACTCATACTTTCTGGAATGGTTTTAAATCGATTGATTTTAAATAGTCTCTGTTGATTTTAGTGAAAATTCTTATTAAAATTTCATTTGGTTTATCAAATAGCCTAGGAGCCACAGGGGCATAAGCACCACCTTTAAAGCACTGCATGCTAAGCTGCAGGTTGCTGTCTGGTCCCTGAGCTACGCGCCCTTTAAACGGAATGTTCCTGGCATTCCGTTTGTATCACATTTACAGTGAATGAGTTATATGGTGGCTCAATCGAAAATAACCTTCAGTTTAAGGTGCTAATGTGCTTGTCGACACATTTCACCTTTGATTGATCGCAGGCCACTGACGACTGTGTGAGTCACGTGAAATCTGTTTACATGGCTCTTTACATCAATGCAACAATAGCCGTGAGTGCTGGAATTTTCACACACATTTCCCTTTTCTATTTTTCCTCCATCTAGCATTGACTTTTACTTTGAGGAAAATGTGCTTACTATTACTAAGTTGTGTGGTTGTCCAACCTAGCGGTCTTAAGATACATGCTTCAACAAGTCCCTCTCTATAAGATAACATATGAAATCTCAATTTATAAAGACTGAAAAAATATAGCAAAATACAATTCATGACAAAGGTATTCTTGCAGAAATGTTTGATGTTGGGACTGTTACATTTGACAATCTTTGTGAAATATTGGGCATTTTCTCTAACTATTCAGTTGCTAGAAGTCTCTAGGTCTTTCTCTTGTACCTTCACACAATACACCTGCACACACACCTGTTGGTCTTTTTCAGACGCCTAATCCCTAAACCTAACCATAACCTCAATACGTAAGTTAATATGCTTTCACCTAATCAAGCCATAACCCTAACAGGTTATGCTTAAACCTATAACTAACCCATATTTTAACCCAATAGGTGTTTTAACCCATGTCCTATTATATATTTTTCTCTAAACCTAACCCACAAGCCAGAAATCACATTTTCCCTAGTGTGGGGACATGCCAAAACAAATTAGGAGATAGGTTTGACTACATGTGGCGACTTGGACAGGGATCATTCACGCACACACACACACCTCTAGAGTGCCTGATTGGGGTCACAAATTTTGCCCCAGCTACACTAACACCCCTAACCCCCGGGTGTTACACCAGTTAAACCTTTAAGGACCTGAGTTGCACATCTCTGTGTGATGCAACACAAATGTTCTCAGACTTTTCCTCTGGGTCAACCAGCCGTTCCATGTGCTTGATCAATTTCACAGCTATCACGCCTGATTTAACTTGTTAACTAATCTTTGTGTCCTTTATTAGGTGAATTTCAATGGGTATTCCAGATCTTTTTTTTTTTTTTTCAAGTCAGTGTGTTCCTGAGGAGAGCACGGATGTAACTTACTTTATAGCATTTCAGTCCACTTTGTAGCAACAAACCATTGAAATAGAACATATGTTTAATAATCAAGTGGATGAAACATTACTTACTTGTTTACATTGACATTACGCCTAGAAAGATGTTTGCTTGTGTGAATGAAACGGTAAGAGCAAAAATAACCTCAGAAAGTCTATAAAGTTACAGTAACAAAGTGCAAAAGAAGGTCATGAACACAACCAACAAGACAGTCTTTTCAGACCTCAAACTGAAACAATCGGTGATTTAAATGGTTTTTGGCAGATCGGATTACACAGGTAATGGGGGATAAAGACACTATGAGTGCAGAAGCTCAGGGCCAAGGGAAAACACCACATGATGAAATATGCAATACACAACTGCATTATTTATTCCAAGGTTATGTAACAGAATGCTGTAGCGCTGGTCCCTTAGATTCTCAAAAACGTCCAAACTGTTCAAGCTTGAAGCCAAACAAGCACATATTAAACTTAGTTCACAATGGTCTCTCCGCACTGCGCACTGTCTTCTGTATAGACATGTTAAACAAAGCGCAAAAGACATTACGACAACACTGCTCATCATTGTCCTGCTAAACTAAGGGCATGCCAAATCTTGAGTATTCAAGCTGTTTCTTCACTTGCCGTAACATTGGCACATGATTTCGCTATTGAATGGAAAGTTAAAGGAGTTAATTGATCAATGTGAATGTCAAAGACTGAATCTGCCTGCTGCAGTAGCCTCCATGCCTCAAACTTTGGATTTCCAGAGTAATTAGCATTCTCATAACTCTAAAACATGAATGTATCCCAGCTGACAAAGACAGATGGCTGTGGTGATATGTGCAATTCATCGCAATTTCTCATCACTGCCCATGATATTTCTGACTGGCTTGCTACCATCTTGTACCATATACTAAGGGAGGGAAACACTGCATGAACTGTACCAGTTGTCTTAGGAGTTATAGTCAGTCCCAGAATGGGTGATAAGCAAAGGCTTATCAGTACTAGCCAAACCTACAGCTGGATCACAACAAAGCAGCATGATATCATTAACAAAATGCTTAAATATTTTTCATGGTTGAGGGTCAAATACTTTTACATTTTTAAGATAAACATGTAATGTTTGTAATGCTGTATACAAAATCATATAACAGAGCACAGATAAGCATAAATACCCCGGAAGACAAGCCTCCAGGGATCTATTCACAGATCCCCCCCAAAAACTCAGGGCAACGCATAGCATTGTAAAGAGCCATAATCACCCAGAACTCAGTTCCACAGACAGCAAAATATGTTTATTGAGGAACAAAGTCTGTGAAAAAAGCACACACTCAGTAATACACACTCTACACATACTGTTTTGTCTGATTTATGTTTTATGATTAATGTTTCGTGTGGATCAAATGCAAATGTATTTATTTAAATACATATTACACACAATCAACACCAAAAGACATCTGGATGAGCAAAAAAGCTCACCAACCATTAGTAGAGAATAAAATCTAGATTAGGTACACAGAAACCCTTTCCTTTTGGCACATGTTGGAGTGTGGAAAAAAACACTCAATCTGTAATGGAGAACTGACTGTTGTGAAGTGGCTGTGAGAGTTGCAAGGTGCACACTAGTCCCAGATTCCACTGGAGTCTTGTGTTATCCAGTGACAGTGGCTATTAAATATTAATCAGAAGAACAACAGTCTTTTATGGGATATTCGGGAGATCTCCCAGGTGCTAAATAATCCTCAGGTTCAGGATACTGTAGAGTAAAGCACAATATTGACTTGGCGAACATTCCACTATGCATAATATTGTACGTTATGTTTGTGAAGACATCACTGAATGCTCAATTCAATGTTCAAACAGGTTAATCACAACTCATTGGAAGGGTCCTGCAGTTAGTGAGGAGAGATGCACCATCTGACCCAAGTTAGTTTCTGTAGCCTTCCAATACCCTTATTTGCAAGAGATCAAATTGTGTCTGGTTAAAAGGTATTGTAAATCACATTTCAAAATTCACCATGATGGAAGGCAACCTATTAGGCTTTGCAACATATTTTCTGCATCAACTTTAAATTACATGCTGAACAGTCTGCAACTTTTGTTTCCATTTTAGTCATACATTTAATCAGACAATATTATGCAGAGCAAGTTAAAGAGCTTACTGAATGCATGCGTTTACATATGGGCCCCTTGTGAGAATCAATGATTTGGAAAGAAATGGACTGTTAGACATTTTCAAAAACTTGGGAACTGTTATGTCCTAGCATTGCATACCCGCCAGTGTGTCATTATTGCCTTCACCTGTGCTCCTGATCACTGTCCGTATTTAGGTTCATCCTGCCCTGGTGTTTCTTGTTGGCCACTATATGGTTATCACTTAATTGCAATGTTGTTACTGTTTTTGTTGTTTTGTAAAAAATACTTACTTACATTTTGTTTGATTGCTTTGAATAACAACAAGCCCACAGTGCAGATTCAGTGGACCGCCTACAAGAAAAAGTTAGGACGGAGACAACGCAGAAGTTGGTGATTTCAATATTGAACATGTCAACTAAATGTGCAATCCTACTATCCCGCAAACCCTATATGGATTTTGTCAACCTTTGTCTATCAAGGATATCAAGCTGAGACCTGTTTATTTTCCCATTGAGCCCTAAGTTACAGAAAGAACATACAAAAGAAAACAATGACATTAAGAAAAACACTAATTTAAAAACAATCACAGCTCAGATTGAAAACGTTTTGTATTAGACATTAGAACTGCTTAATATGCATCAATGTTTTTAAGATAATTTTGCAAAATATTCCAGTAGTATGTGACTTGGTAGAAAGCATCAGTAGCACTAACAAGTCTTTTTTAGTCACTGCTGTTTTTCCAGTAATCATTTATTGTGAGATAGTCATGGATTAAAATCCTGCTGGATGGGGCCATGTATCGCGAGATCTTGGCCAACAACCTCCTTCCCGCAGTAAGAGCATTGAAGATGGTCGTGGCTGGGTCTTCCAGCATGACAACGACCTGAAACACACAGCCAGGGCAACTAATGAGTGGCTCTGTAAGAAGCATCTCAAGGTCCTGGAGTAGCCAGCCAGTCTCCAGACCTGAACCCAATAGAACATCTTTGGAGGGAGCTGAAAGTCCGTATTGCCCAGCGACAGCCCTGAAACCTGAAGGATCTGGAGAAGGTCTGTATGGAGGAGTGGCCAAAATCCCAAATATTACCAAATATTAAGTTCTGCTTCTCTGATGTATCGAATACTTATGTCATGCAATAAAATGCAAATTAGTTATTTAAAAATCATACAATGTGATTTTCTGGATTTTTGAGTCCAAGTGTACCTATGATAAAAAGTACAGACCTCTGCATGCTTTGTAAGTAGGAATACCTGCAACATCAGCAGTGTATCAAATACTTGTTCTCCCCACTGTATGTCAACATGGAAGCGAAAGCACGCATGCTATTTCACCTCATCATAATTTAATATTGACATAAACGTGGCTTGCACAACTGCATTTATATGCTGAGATGACAGGCATGATTATTTTCCACAAAATAAACCAATTCTGACCTTTACCTTCTGTACCCATTCTGAAATGTGTTTTTAAAGGATTTTAACAAGGACAGACATTTTTTATATAAGACGATCATTTCTAGTGATCATTTCTAGTATCCCCATATTCGTGCTGGCAGCACATGTGTGGTTTTCCCAACTTTCGGAATGACCACAGAAATGGCAGTAAAGTAGAAAAGGATTGTTAGTGCTCTGGAGATGGATGAAACAGCACTAGCTAGTAGAACTGGATCTAGTTCATCTGCCCCTGTGGATTTCCTAAATTTGATTACTTGCAAAGAAATCTTCAAACATAATTTTTCTTCAATCAAAAATGTTTCTGTGAACAAGCTCACTCCTTCATTCCCCAAGGATTTCTCTTTTTCAATAGAGATAATCAATTATGTGTAATCAAAAATGTGGCCTGTTGGAATGAAGAGTTGATTGAAAGCATCAACAATAACATGTTTATCAGTAATAGGTATGTTTTCGTAAAGAAATGGAGGCACAGATTGTCAGTGTTTTTGCAGTTTTCCAGTTTGGTCTTATTCACAATTAACACAGATGCTGTGTTTACGCAATACTCAGATTTTCCTTTTTTGTCAAGCGTGTACAAACATTCCTTAATCACTAACATGTCTGCCAGTGTGATTTAGACTCTGATTGTACTGCTTTGGCCCATGCCAATATTCTTTTTATGAATTGTATCAGCAGAGGTGGGTAGAGTACTGAAAATCTGTACTCAAGTAAAAGTACTGTAACTCATCCTAAAATGTACTCAAGTAAAAGTTGAAGTACCAACTGAAAAAACTACGCAAGTAAGAGTAAAAGAATACTTGGCCAAAAAAGTACTTAAGTACTAGTTACATATTTTGTTCAAAACTTTGTTCAAGTAACAACAAGGAAAAATTATTTAAATACAAACGCAAACCTCGTTTTTAATGTTTGAGCAGGCCAGAGTCAGTCTTCAGTGATGCAGAGTAGAAATCAAAATAAATTGCAACAATACATAATTCTGTATTTCTATTATTCATCTGTGTTGCAAATAAGGTTCTTGCAAATTAAGACCATTATACAAGTTACTGGTAAAAACAATATTTATCTTCTGTAGTAATGCTCAGTACATCTTTTGTTATTGGTACTGTACATCAGGTTTTGTGTGGATTGACTGACTGCTTTGCTCCTGGTTAGCAGGAGGCTTAGTAGGCTTAGCTGCTAACTAAAATCTAGCTAGCTGTTCATTGTCACTGTGTTGTCTCTATGTGTTCATGTTCATTTTGTAGTTTTGCCTCGGTACTCTGTGTTTTCTGTTCTGTTGTATTGTGTTTGTATATTAAAGGAGTACAAAGACTGCTACCCCTGCCTGCTCCTGGTCCGTTTCACCACACTACACACCTGTGACACACTAGTACAAATATACTAACAAGCTGTAGTGTTATATGTCGTAAGTTAACTATAATTTTACATTATCATTTGGATATTCTGCATTTCGTTGTACTACACTTGTACTTGTTTTTTCAATAAAAAAAACTAAGTAGCGCAAACCAGTTCGCTAACCTTACCTCTATGTTTTTGCGGAGGTATGATGAGTTTTTGAAAGCAGAGATGGTTGCGTCTTTGGGAAAATAAATTCAACATTTCATGATGACAATGCTGCCTATTTGGCAGGGGGTTAGAATTTCCCATATCAATGTCCTCCAATTGACCATTAGAGGAGTCTGTCATTTATTTAGCTACGTTAGTGCTTGCACTCCGACGCAGATTTAAAGGAGTGGGAGAAAACACGTCAACTCAAATTCAATTGAAATCACAAATTGAAAAAAACTATATTTTTTGACAAACAACTGAAGACAAAATGTTCACAAATGAGTAGGTGAAATTTAACGATTTATACAATTTATTCAGAAAATAAATACTTGAGTAAAAGTAAGGATTTCCTCTGAAACTGAACTCTTTTAGGTACTACCCATCCCTGAGTATCAGACATTTCAGACATGAACTATGGGTTGGATCAGTTTTTTTATGTATATTTGTCTGGGAAATGTGTAAGTACGCAATCAATAATGGTAGGCTTAGAAGGTTCCTTCTGATTAGGCTGTGTTGGCTTTGTGATTATCAGTGTAAGATTTTACTTGACACAAAACTCAGTCATATTTTTGTGACCCTCTGTTCCACAAGTTAAAATCCTTCAGGATGATTACTTCTGATGATTGCAATTAGTTTAATTGCTCGTTTGGCTGATTTAGAACACCTTTCTTAGCAGAGGTTTGAAGATATACACCAACATGGGTAACTTTTTTTCCTGCTTATTGGCAGCACCTCCAACTATATTCAGGCTATCTGCTCTGAAAACATCGAGACCATCTAGAGCAGGGGTGTCAAACCGGTTCCACTGAGGGCAGAGTGTCTGCAGGTTTATGGTATTTCCTATAAATTGGTTCCCAGTTCAGACCTAAACAGGGTAGAAACTAACCAGTGAGTGACCTAATTAATCAATCAAGTACAAGGTGAGAACAAAAACCTGCAGACATTCGGCCCTCCATGGGATCGGTTTGACACCCCTGATCTAGAGCAATACCTGCATCAGTTGTTTTCTTTGATATTGTTTCAGATAAAATAATGATGTCCGGGTTTTATTGAGCAGCCCAAATCTTAATAAAATCCAGCTTACATGAAGAGTCTGTACATTTAGAAAACAGGTTGGTTGTCAATATATAAAGCTTTTCTACAAACAGGTTCATTACTGATTTCAAGCATCTGCATTTCCATTTATTTACCCCATCAGGCCTAAGGCTTCACTTTGTGGAGGACTGAATAAGTCTTACAGACACAGAAGAAGGAATAGGGAACAAAATAGTAAATGACACAATGACGCAAACAATCAATCAAATGTATTTAAGAAGGCCTTTTTTACATCAGCAGTTGTTACAAAGTGCTTTCACAAAACACCCAGCCTTAAAACATTATGTAAAGTTACATCTACATGATTACTATTTACACTATTAATGTCTTCTTTGGAACCAGGGTAAAGCAACTAGGTACATTTTACTCAGCAATTTCCTTTACGTACGGTGCTCGGTTTGATCAGTCAATCTCTTCCACCCATTCAATCCTCTGCCTCTGATTGGAGGGCTGACATTTTTATTTACAAAAAAGTTTAAATTCCGTGGGCTTCTAGCGCTGCCCATTCTATTGAATGTTACAAAACATTTCGCACTATATGCTTGATGAAGGCATGGTTTGTCCTGAACCTATCTGAATAAGAACTCAGTACAACGGATTTAACAATTACAACTCTTACATAGCAGTAGGCAGAAAATAACATGAAAGACATGCAGTCCAGGTATGGGTGGACATAATTATGGCTTCCTCTCGTAGGCAACCTTCCAACATGTTCTCCCGGGCCCAGAAGCCAGGAGATTTTAAGCCCTACCGTGTAGCACCGAAATATATATACTTCCCATCTATAAAAAGGTTAGGCTTATGACCTGTAATGAGGAGAAAGACATGTGCAGAATAAAACGTGAGACAATTATTATATGGAACATGATACTGACCAGTAGAAAAAAGGATAATCATGCAAACACTTGTATGTCCACACTTGTACTCACTCCACCCTTCTAGATGGGCAATGGTTTTGAAGCCAATGAAATATCTCATGTACATAAATCTTCAGACCAGTTGTGATGACACTCCAAATTGGACTCAGATGCATCCTACGCCATTTCATCATCCTAGAGGTTCCTCCAGAACGTTATTGAAGTCCACCTGTGGCGAATTCAATTGGTCGTACATTGTTAAAAAGACACACACCTGTCTATTTGTAGACATCTGAGATATATTAGATACAGTATATATAGACAAGGTAATTAACACTAGAAGCACAAGCCTTTCACACCTACTAGAAGCACTGGCGGGGGTCATTTTGGCCCATGTGTGATTTGAAAAGGAGGGTGTGGCTGACACACAGTGGTTGGTAGATGGCACATATTGCGCGTATATCCAAAGCCAATTGCACTATTAGCGCCAGAAGAAGGACATATGACCAAGCAAAGAGGCACTTTAAACTATTTCTAAAGCAATGTACATTATCAGGAGCACAGTGGGATCCCTCATTTGAAACCACCACTACTCTTCCTAGAGCTGGTCATCAGGCCAAACTAAGTAACCAGGCAAGAAGGGCAACCGTCTCTGCAGCACCTTATCAATCAGGTTTTTATGGTAGAGGGGCTGAGCAAATGGCACATCACATGTTGTTTGAATGACAAGAAAGAGTGCATGAGGAAAAAGATTATCTGGTTTCATGACACCGAACTCGACCTATTTGGCCTGAATGTCAAGCACTACATTGGGTAAAAACAATGAACCACTTATCACCCAGCAAATACCATCCCAACGGTGAAGCAAGGTGGTTCATCATGCTACCGGAATTCTTTTCAGCAGCCAAGACTAGGACACTGGTAAGGATTAAGGGAAGGATGAAAGAATAGAAAGGTACATAGTGGTCCTTGAAGAAACCCTTATCCAGAGCACAAAGAGTCATCTTTCAGCCAACAACAACCTGAAGCATACAGCCAAGCAAACGCTGGAGTTCTCTATATTTTCATAATGGAGAAAATGATGCTACTCCTGTGCTTTAACAATGTACTGAGTGCAGGAGAGGCATAAAATAACAGAAATGTTTCCTTTATCTACATACTACTGAAATAGTATTAGCATTCTTCACTATCCTGTGAACCAGCAGTCCTCTGAAAACATCGACACACAAACCATCAAATTGTAAGAATACAACTCTATCAAGTTGTGCAAAGCATCTCATTGGAATGGCAGTAGACGAGTCATTGTGGTTTAACCCTGAGTTACTCCAGTTCAACCAAAACATTATGACAACTGACAGGTGAAGCGAATAACACTGATCATCTCGTCATCGTGGCAACTGTCAGTGGGTGGGAAATATTAGACAGCAAGTGAACATTCTGTCCTCAAAGTCGAAGTGTTTGTAGTAGGAAAAATGGGCAAGCATAAGGATCTGAGTGACTTTGGAAAGGACCAAATTGTGTTGGCTAGACAACTGGGTCAGAGCATTTCCAAAACTGCAGCCCTTGTGGGGTATTCCAGTTTGAAGTGGAAAGAATCAAAAGAGGCCCAAGGAAGGAAACATGGAAAACCGGCGACAGGGTCATGGGCCAAGGTTCAGAAATGCATGTGGGGAGCGAAGGCTGGCTCGTGTGTTTCTATCCAACAGACAAGCAACTGTAACTCAAAATGTTGAAAAGGTTAATGCTGGTACTGATAGAAAGGTGTCAGTGCATCTCAGTATGTCGCAGTGCATCTCAGTATGTTGCATATGCTGCGTAGCCGCAGAGCAGTCAGGGTGCCCATGCTGACCCCACGTGAGTCTCAGATCTAGACCACGGAGCAATGGTAGAAGGAGGCCTGGCCTGATGAACCATGGTTCCCTTCACATCACCTGGATGGCCGGGTACCTGTGCATTGCTTACCTGGAGAACCCATTGTGGGAAGGAGGCAAGCCAGTTATGCTGGGAAACCTTGGGTCCTGCCATTCATGTGGATGTTACTTTGACACATACCACCTACCTAAGCATTGTTGCAGACCATGTGCACCCTTTCATTACAACAGTATTCCCTAATGCCAGGATAATGCGGCCTGCCACAAAGCACATATGATACAGGAATGGTTTTAGGAAAACAAAAATGAGTTCAAGGTGTTGACTTGGCCTCCAATTTCCCCAGATCTCAAACCAATGAAGCATCTGTGGCATCTGTGCTGGACGAACAAGTCGGATCCATTGAGGCCCCACCTCCCAACTTAAAGGCTTTGCTGCTAACGTCTTGGTGCCAGATACCACAGCTAAAGGGGGACCTACGTACTCAATATTAGGCAGGTGGTCATAATGTTATGGCTAATCAGTGTTTAACAACACTACTGTAACGCAAACAGTACTTTACATTCTGATAAATGTTGTGCGGCTTGGCTAACGCTGGACATGATACAGCTGCTGGGCAAACATTGACATTGGCTGCCAATGGGAAATAACGCATTGTCAGTAAGCACTTGTTAGAACAGCGGTGCATTAGGCATTTATAATGGCATGTTGTTATTCTAGAGACCAATGCTAGCTAATGGGCATGTCACTGTAATAGAAACGTTTGATGGGTGAGCGATATGTAACTGTGATTGGTCTGTGTTAAATTAGCTCCCGGGTGGTGTTGTCAGCTACAGTAATTAGCTAGTTATCTTAGCTATCAGGTGGAAAGTCTAAGACCAGCTTAAGAGTATAAAATCACTTTGACATGAGCTCTATCCCTTAGAGCCATGAGCTTTGTCCAAGCAAGCATTTCATTTGGATGACATGGTGTGAGACGTTACTCTTTTAAACTGGGTTCCACCTTTTTCCAAAATGATGTCAACTAGTCTAAGAGGCAATAGCAGAAATAATGTGTGTTAGAATGGGCTTGCCTGCATATCATTTGTTTAAATACAAAACATTTGCATAATGTTTATAGATAAAATCATAGGTAGCATAATGTTTCTAAACATGTTTTTGTCCTCCAAAAAACAACAGCTGATTCAGGTGGGCGTGGCATATTTACAATCTATTCCACTGTAGGACACACGAGTGTCCTCAATGACAGATGGATATCAAGGAAGAGAAGACATTGTGACAAGACATCTCCTTGACCAATCACCGGTTTCCGACATTAAGAGATTTCAGATTTACTCAAACAAGAAGGACCCTGTGTGTGTATTTCTGTGTGTGAGTGTATTGGATGTAGAGACCCAGTGCAAATGACCCTTTAATGTGAAGGTGAACAGCAGGTTGTGCAGGCAGACAGATTGGATGCTGAGCTGTCTTATGGCCTGGTGGTGGATGCAGGTAGATGGGTGGCTGGTAAACAGCCTTTTAAGTTGTGTTCCATGTCTGCTATGTAAAAAAACAGGCAATGTTTGAAATGTTGAGTATACTAATAAGGGCAATACATTCACTACCAACAGTAACAGTCTATTTGGCCATATCAAAGTAGCCAGCATTAGTAAACATAGGCCTAGGCCTAATATAAAAAACAACCTTGATGATTTCACCCGTATGTAAAGAGTGTGGCTGACTTTACAATTTCAATGATAACCAGACAAACTCATATCCAGGGAGCTGAGATGGACATTTCTAGAACTACAGTATGCAGCATTAACAGTAATGTTTATGGTCAATTATTACTTTGGTGTTTTTCTATGTAGACGTTAATCCAAAACGACCATTCAGCACTCTTCAACTAAGAGCCCTTAAGGAGCCAAACTGGTTCATCTGTTTGGTGAACCACTACGTCCAGTTCAAACAAAATACACAGTAGCCTCGTTACTATTATATTAGGCCGGTGCAGGCTAGCCCATGTCAGGCTGCAATGGGATAGGTGGGGGCTTGCTCATGTGGGGGTGGTGTGGAATTGCTGTGGGCTAGCTGGTGTGGAGGCTGGTGTGGAACTGGTGTGCCGGGCTGAGTGGGGTGGTGTGAAATTGATGTAGGCTAGCCTGTATTGGGGTGATGCAGAATTGGTGTGGGCTACCCTGAGTGAGGTTGTGGAATTGGTCAGGCCTAGCCCGTGTGAGGGTGAGTACCTTGCTACTTACTGATTTTGAAGGTTCAATTTGAGTTTGTCATTGCTCCATGGTACTTCGCGTTCACCCTGTTAAACTCAAAGGTTTTCTGGGTGACTGCCCTTTGAGTAACACATTTGACAGAACTGAAAGTATAGCGAGTTGCTTAAAATTCTAAATGGGAATTTTCTCTTGGGTATTATATGGGTTGCACTTGTTGTAGGGGTAAACACAGTTCAACCATCATATTTCTTTACATCATAGTTTACCAACAATTTGTAGCTGAGTGCATTTAAAATATAAAGAGTTTAACTTGTTTCTTTTCATGGCCCATGATCAGATTACACCTTTTTTACCACAATACCATTGAGATCTCTCATCTGCTTTCTTTCTCACAAATAATTTTTTTATTTTTATGAAAAATTGGCAGGTTTTTCTAAAGCAACGATAATGGATAATCTATTTCATTCAAACGTGTATGTACAGTACTTTCTATCCTCATCTCAACACAAACAAACAGCAGCATGAGCCTGAACTATGCATCTTCCATTACTAACTGGGATTTTGATAAAGTAATTCCTGATGATAGCTTTCGTTCTTTCCTGGATTCTGCATAAGAATACAGGAAAGAAAGAAATCTATCAAAAACATTGTATACAAATTATCAGCAGTGTAATCCAATCTATGGTGGTTTGATTGAATAACATAACAGACTGCTTCATTATAATATAATATGTCACTTCCTCTTAGCATTACAGGTCATTTCCTTTCTCTCTACAAACACTTCAATATTGGTGTTTAAAGTGGTTATAGCAATCAAATGGGTGCTTCAAGTAAAATAGTTCATTGATGTAGTTGTTTGGCTGTTTATAAATTATAAGAACCTATGTCAAAAATTCCATCTAGCTCAAGATTTAAATAACAGTGAGTTATGCCTCGAAACGGTAATGTTAATGCTATAATAACCAAAATAATTCAGTAAAAAAACGGTACAAAATTCATTTAAAATAACATTTCCAACCTTAATGCATTCTGTCTCATTTCTTATCTTTGAACGTATACTTCAATATCATAACTTGTCTGGACATTGCAAACTTTAATATCATTGTATGAGCTGTACCACACATATAGTAGGTCAGGTGCCAAACCAGTTTCTTCAATAAATTCCCTATGCCAGCCATTTTCCATGTGGCTACATGATTCATAATAAATCCAACCCAAGACACAGAAATGTATTCAATTCCCTTTTCTTTTTTAAAACCTCTTAAAATATTTCTCAGCTTCCCATTCAAGTAACAGAGCATAACTATGTTCTATAAATGTTAAATTGGCCTTTTCCAACAAGTTTTGTATAGTCAGAATAATGAAAGGAATATGAAAAAAATATATAAAGAAGTAATACATTAATTGGCTTAGTTTTAAATGCTGGTCAGTTCCTTCTTCTTTTAAGATTGCATGAGCCAGGGCAGGCTATTAAGGTTGTTAAGTACCTTTCAAAATTATTAATCGGAAACAGACACCTCCAATTAAACTCAAAACACCACAAAAATGATCTCACTCTACCACTAATTAAAAGTGAAACTAATTTGTGGTTGATCACAAATCTTGTGGGAATAAATGACATTTTGTTATTTACAGAAGAGCAAGTATGGTTGTAAAATATGTCTATGTATCAATAATCCGTGACAGGATCAGAGTTGCCCGGTTTGGGGTACAAAACACCAGTGCTGTTCTAGTTTTAGCATGTTTTATAATGTGTCTTAGAAAATGACAATGCTTGGCAGATGGCGAATAGTCATGAGGCTTCTGTTGGAAAATTAAACACATTTTAGCCCATAACTCCACTGGTTCACAGCTTTGCTTATCACACTATTGGTATACCCAAGATGAAACATATTTTCAGAATTGCTCTTTCCTTTTATGGGGTGTCTACAAGCACCAGATAATCCAACAGGCAGCTAGCTCTCTGTTTTATCCACATGTAAGCAGCAGCATTCTCTGATGAGATTAAATGATTAAGAAAATAGATTAGCACGGCACCTTCTCTCTGCAACATGGACTCATTAAGTACCATCAATAAAGAAAGTTAATTAATTGCTCTTTATCTAATGAGGCATTTGGAATAATTACAACTGAGTTGTTACGGACGTCTACTGACCAAGGGGTATTTTATGCCAGTGGGCATGATTCTGATTATGTCTTTGTGTTTGTGTTTGTGTGTGTGTGTGTGTGTGTGTGTGTGTGTGTGTGTGTGTGTCACAATCATCTCCATCTTCAGAGAATGCAGCAATTAATTTGTATCTATTGATGTTCTTTCTAAAAAAAGCACTTTAGAAGTTTAATAAAGTTGCATTATTATTATTATTGTTATGTCCATCATGAGTGTTTCAGCAACACCCATAATAATAACACTTCAACCCACCCACCATTGTATTTGCAAGTGACAAATCCACATCAGATAGACTGCTGCTAGTTTATGGATGGAGCAAATTTCTATACACTCTTCATCTCTCAATATTAGACCGTTTGTTTCTTTGATAAGCGTTGGCTACTTAATCAATACTGAAACACTGCAGATGCTAGCTTTGCATGCTCTTAATTTAAGCAAGTCTTACATTTAGTAGCACACACCATCACTTTCATCATTAATATTATTATTATCGTCCCTGTCATTTCTGTAATCCCAATTAAAAGAATAAATATCAATGCAAACAAGAGCAACAGTAGATTCACAAAAAGTAAAGTTTTTCTGGGTGACTGCAGTTGGCAGCAATGGTTATTTTGGTCGTATTACTATTTCAATTAGTGAATTACTGTTGTAATACTACTCAGCATGACTGTGCTGTTATTACTTAGAATGACTGTTTTCTAATAACTCAGAACGACTGTGCTGTTATAATTCAGAATGACTGTGCTGTTATAACTCAGAATTACTGTGTTGTTATTACTCAGAATGACTGTGATGTTATAACTCAGAATGACTGTGGTGTTAAAACTCAGAATGACTGTGCTGTTATTACTCAGAATGACTGTGCTGTTATTACTCAGAATGACTGTGCTGCTATTACTCAGAACGACTGTGCTGTTATAACTCAGAAGGACTGTGGTGTTAAAACTCAGAATGACTGTGCTGTTATTACTCAGAATGACTGTGCTGTTATTACTCAGAATAACTGTGCTTTTATTACTCAGATTGACTGTGCTGTTATTACTCAGAATGAGTGTGCTGGTATAACTCAGAATGACTGTGCTGTTAATATTCAGAATGACTGTGCTCTAAATACTCAATGATTGTGCTGTTATTTTTCAGAATGACTGTGGTGGAATTACTCAGAATGACTGTGTTGTTATTATTCAGAATGACCGTAGAGGTATTATTCAGAATTTCTTTATTGTTAGTATGTACCATATCTCTGCTGTCATTACATTGAAATACTGCACTGTTTTTACTCTGAACATGACTTTACAAGTCACACTCTCCTCATGCAGCAGGGGGTTTAGGGCGTTTGGGGCCTGCTGGTGCCGCATGACCATGGCACAAAGCACCAGCCTGTACCCTGTGGCAACAGAGTCCTCTTCAAAGGTGCCCTGTCTAATCCTTCCGAGCTATCCCAGAGCGCACCTGGAAACAGCATGCTGCTCTATAGCTTCCAGACATGGCAAACGTAACTAAAGCCGATCTCCTGTGGTGTAAACAGTTGCGTTCACGTAATTCAAGGTCTTCTGTCTCTGGTTCCTGTTCCAGTCATACGGGATGAACTGTGTACTTTCCATGAACTGCTTGCATGTCTTTATGGGAAACAGGGATTTCATAACGGTTGTAAGATAAGCATTATAGGATAGATAACAGTGGGTAGAAGTTTCCCCTCTGTGAAATAAATTGGCATCATGCGTTCATGCAATGATTACTTTGCCTATAGAAAAGATGTTCGATCTTGACTCTGGCTTTTGGCTTGAAGACTAAAAATTACTATTAATTTCCTATCAACATCTACCATACAAATATTCTCAAACAAATTGAATATACTAGAAAAACCTTAAAATTGTAAATGTGATGCATAAATAATGAAAAATATCAGACTGGCCCAGATCCCTATTTTTATACTGACAGGTGTTCATTGGAGCTGATGTTGTGTGGATACAAGGATGACTGCGTGTGGGATAGGCGGTGAGTGATTTTAATGGTTCCCCAGGGAGCAAAGCCTCTGTCTTGAGATGGACAGGTGTTTGGGCTGCGCTTCACAGACCCAGTGTAATTGGGATCCCTTAGGTTGTATTAGGCTACCTCTTATTTGCTAAAGTGGATGGAATTGACGTAATTTCAGCAGGCTTTCCCCTCTAGGACAGCTACTAAAGACAACAGATGACACTATAAAGAGAGACCTGTGGCACTTTTACACAGTGAAAAACTGCAAGTTATTACACAGGTAAGTATTAACACAACACTTAGTGTACAGTGTGAAAATGTAAAGGACTCAGTGCCAAGTAAATTACTGCTCAGGAAAGCGCCAATCTGCTAATTTTAGCCAGATACCAATTGAGGATAGTTTTTCGCTTGAAATGTCTATATCTATTTCTGATGTTATTTTTATTTTCTGTTTTACAATGTAGTGTCAAGAGTTGCCGTTTTGTGATGACATTAGGTCTTATTGTTGAATGTTTCGACCGATCCATAATAAACAAAAAATACGGTTAACAGATTTAAAATCGGTCTGGAGGTACTGCAATCTATATCTGCAGACTAACTTAGCCCCTAAAGAATACCCATTAACTGACCTTTTGTTAATAACCAGTAAACTCAAGAAATTGTCAAACCCTGAACCCTAATTCGGTTCACCTGTCTTATCTTGTGTCTCCGCCCCCACCAGGTGTCTCCCATGTTCCCAATATCCCTTGTGTATTAACACTATGCTTTTCCATGTCCCTATTGCCAGTTTGTCTTTTGTGTTCTTCCAAATCGTTCCCGTTTCTCTTGTAGTCCCACTGTTCCATATCAGTATTCCTGTGTACCAGACACATGCTTGTTTACCGACTCTACTCTTCAGCTCATCGTCCGTCTGTGCTTTGCCGAGATCACCTGTGTACCGAATCCCTGCCTGTGGACGACTGTACTCCTGCCTGCCAATTCATTTCCAATAAATACCTGAATGGTTATTCCTGCCTCCTGTGTCTTGCATTCGGGTCCACACTTGGGTTTTGAAAGAAATAAAGATTAGTTCTCCCAACTGATCATTCAAAGGGAGATCAGCCAACTGCCAATTGCCAATTTGACGCTAACATCAGCCGACACCTACTTTTTGATAGTATCTCCACACAATACTTTTATTTTAAAATCTCAATGCAGCTATGTATCATTAACATGTATCATTAACACTGTAGAAACAAACAGATTAAACATGAACAATACCTGGAATAACAATTCATTAAACAATACCTGGATGAACCAAATTGTAGAAAATGTTGGTTCATCCAGGTATTTTTGTGCTCTATACAGTGACACAGAGGGTCTATTGAGCTGTTGTCATACAGTTCGAGAGCCATATATATTTGAGTATCATCGGCATAGCTGTTGTTCTGTAGAATTTGGCCCAGAGGTAGCATATTGAGATTGAACAGAAGCGGTCTGAGAACTGATCCATTTTTATAAACAAAGAAAAAAAAAAATCTTGAAATGTTTAAGAACAGTCTAGGTATTTTGAAAGTGATCAGCATTTTCTATCAAACTCTGTAAGCCCGAAAAGCAGAATGTATGTGGAAAAGTCGGCAACAAAACCAACTTTATCACACTCATACATCAGACTACTGCACTGAATGAACTTGCTGCAACCTTTGAAATGCCACAATAATTCTAAACCCTTCAGCAAACCTGTTTCTCAGTCCAATTTGTGTATGTGATAATAGGTTTGAATTTCAGACAGGTGAAAACGCATAATTCTTCAAAAGTTGACCAGCTTCAGACAGTGCTTTGAAATATTTATGAAACCGGGAGCGTGAAAGGTCTTGCGTCTTCATATCCTCTAAAATCCCTTTAGTTTCCACGGCAACAGATTGAAGCATGTAAATCAGCTAGCCATTGGTTGTAGTGGTGAGGACTCAGTTAACATGAACCAATGAAAGATAGACATCTTTGTCTAGCAATGTCTATATTTAAACCAAACATATTTAATTCATAGCGTACTATCTTCTCATGGGGACAAGGTCTTGTTTCAATGATGGGGCATGTTCCGGACTAAATGTATTTAGTACAGAATGTCACTTGCTCATGTTAGGATGAAATACTGTATAGGAGTGTCATCTCATAATGCATTGCCCTATTGACCCAAGCACAATGGTGTCCTCAGCTTGGATTCGAACCTCTTAGTCTTTGGCTGAAGCTGAAAAATGAATCGGGTAGATGAGCAGCTATAGTAATAAATGTGCATTTTAGTGCATAATTTGCACATAAAAGATGCTAATATAATCCAGCGGCACCTAGAGTTGAGAACTGAAGAATTTTAATGGCACGGTTTGAAAACAGTAAGTATTTATGGAGAGATGAGTAACAGTTGGAACATGGCATACGTCATGCCTCAGTATTCAAGAACAAAGGTAACCAAATAAGATGCTAAATAAGCATGTGACGCGTTCACAAACAAAATCTAATTGATCGAATGTGACAGCTCAAAAGGTTACATTTACATGGCCACCATGGTGACGCATCCCGTGGGATGAAAGCCCTGACAGGAATGAACGGTATTTTATAAGGGTGAAATCAGCACAGTTGAACATGGGTTTAATCTGGCTCACTGCCAATGGTCTCGCTGAGAGGACGTAATGGAGAAAGCTGTTGATAGATTTCAATTGCCACTGTGGTGGCTTGGAATATTTAGGCCTGATGCTAATGCCAAAGCAGGAAGAGTAAGTGGACATTTCAAAGACCAGCAAAACTGAGCCTAAGTACACGAAAAATATTGGACTGTAAGCCAATTATTGCTAATTATTCTTGGTTATGTCAATGGTAAGTTCCCAAGGTCCACCAGGCAATTTAGGAAGAACCCAGCCTGCGATAAAAAGTTCAACCCTGACAAGGGAATTCACTCAACCAATTTCATATTTAGACATACATTTTTTACCGTAATTAATTCTGTTACTTTTATTATTCCTGAGAGCGGTTGCCATTGCGAGCTTGTGTTTTTTTGTGCTGATGCACTTAAGCAATTTTAACGGTCCAAAACAAACAGTCACCTTCTTCTGGAGGTCCAGTGACCTCATGCAATTCACACATATTTTCTGTCTCAGGGGAACAGCAGAATATCATGCACCAACATTGTATCTAAGTAGCTTTCATCAGTATGCCATGCTTCCATTTTAAAAGTCAAAGGGTCAAATGGGAGTTGCTTCCATTTGTCCTGTTTGTCACCTGCATAGGGTGTAGTTGTGAAATGGAAATGTGTGTTTTTGCATTTCTCAAATTGCCCTGAGACAACTTTGGAGAGTGGGTTCCTGGCCAGGGATCAGCCACTATTAACAGTGACCCTGCCTGCTGGCAATTTATTCTGTTTCCTGTGATCGTTGCCTACAGACCCCTTCTTTCTCACACAGAGCATTGCTGTGTGTGTGCCTATGTGGAGTTGTGATCATATGTGTGTGTTTTTTCGTGTGTGTTATTGAGTGCAATGATGTAGTGGCAAAAATGCCCCTAGTAAATCGCCAGTCTCACTAAACGTTTTTGCTAAAGTGTGGAGTGAAAAATGGCTTCGCAGCTTGTGTGTATGTGTGTGCTGTGATGGTCAGTATTTCTGTTACATGTATTTAGATATTTGCCTTTTAGTGGCCTTCCTTTCTTTATACTGTAATTGGTTACTTCCAAAGTGCACAGAAAAACAGGATGCATAGGCAGAACTAATGACGTTTCTGAAATGTCCGTGCAAGAGGAATGTATATTATTGCCCACAAGGCTGCCTTCTCTCTGCCGTACTCAGTATTTACAAATTACAGTTCCCTAAACAACTCAAGTTCACAGAAGACACCACTGTGGGCATCATGAAAAAAAACTTCCCCCGCCTGAAAAGTGTGTTGCCCTCACCAACCAGGCATCTTGCCCATTGACAATAATAGAACTAGGCTCACAAATGAGAATAGTGCATTATACTGTGCTTGCAGTCAGTTCATCACCTTGCTTTTCAATATTACTATGTCAACTGTTCATCCATGTTTATTTTAAAAAGTTCTGCTCATTATTTAAATTCTTGAAAGCTATATAGTCACCAACCATTTGAATATAATGTAAATCATGTATCTAAACTTAGTGTAAACTGTGTGAATACTGTCTCTAAATGTAATTTACCACATTTATACTGTGCAATGCATAATGATGCTTGTGATTTTGATGTGATTTTAATTTCTAATGAAGTTGTTTTTAAACCGCACTTTAAGCCTCGCTTCCATTCCAAATAATGATTCGAATTTACACGCAAAAACCTTGTACTTTCCATACTCTGGTCTCCGCTCTGCCAGGATCTGACAGCAGAGAAGCATCACCCATAGCCAAGCCTCTATCCACACCTCACACTACATAGTATTGCTGCGGTTTCATACACTTCCATGACTCTGATCTTGATGGTAAACCTCAGACTTGGCAAGTACAACGCAAGATATTTGGATCAACTCCAGGTTGATGCTGCATTTTCCTATTGCATTAACTCAAAATGATAATTAGCTAATTTGTTCCAGCATTGCCGTTCCAGTATTGATGGTACGCCGTATGGGCTGGATATAATTGTCTCCTGGGTTAGATTTTGCTCGAGGATAGGCACAGGTCTTCACAGTAAGCAACCCATTTTGAAAGGTCCCTGAGGAGAGTGTACCTACACAGATGTTGTCAAGGACTGAGGATCCACACAATTTATGTGTCATTCAAAACCTGCGGGCTTAAAAGTAAGGCCGCTGTCTTATTGTTGAATTGCAAACATCTGAGTGAGAAGTGGTTGGTGGTCTAGTGCTTAACCCTGGCATCCAAACAGCCTCATCTGATACATCAATGCCTGCTCTGATTGGTCATCCATAGCTCCACCACCAGGTAAGAAGCCAATCAATATCCAGGCTTGTTAGGATGCCACTAAATGGCCTACTTCAAAGGCCCACTTGTCATTAAGTGCCCGCCTGCCAGCAGCAATGTTTTGTTCCCCCTTAACAAAGAGCTGATAATTATCAAGTACCTCAAATCGGTCCATGTGACATGACGTGGGGTGACAATGCTGAGACTCTGTATTACAAGGCTTCCATAGGGGTTAGTGGAGTATTGTGGTTCAGTGGAAACCAAGGGGGGGTCGCCAGTTTTATCTGTTATGGAATTGGAAAATCAATGGGCACCTACAGGGAGAAGACCTACTGTCGGGCTAGGATCGACAGGAAATGATAATGAGAATCAACAGGCATTCGAGGCAGTCATTTTCACCTGCCGCACATAGGTGTGAGGAACGTGTTCTCCTCATCAGAGGCAGACATATCTCTTTCTCCTCTATCTTTGCCATGGTTCTGCTTCTATAGTCAGGATCCTAGTGCTTCCAGGTTGCAATATGTAAACAGTGTATCACCCTGTACTCCAATGTCTCTCTCATATCACTGGAAGCATATCTGTTTCCCTGTTGTTCTAGTTCTTTCTTCTCATTGTTTGGGTTTAATCATTTTTACTGACAAGCTTTCTGTCTTTGTATTTTAGACAGGTCTGCCGGGAGTTCCAAATCAAAAGGTTTCCCGTACCCAATTTGAGAAGGAAAAGCTAACAGCTTACAAATAATATACTGTTCCTAGGACTGTATTGAACTAATGGATACATCCAGACCCACCGTACCACTCCACACTCCTTGCAGGGACCAATAAGAGACGGAAGAATCAAAGAGACAGATAGGGATAGGCTAATAATAAGCTTATTCAGATTAAATAATTAGCCCTTACTGTGTAAAACAAGGATAAAAGCAAACATCTGCTCCGATTGATTGGTGTCAGAAATAGCCCTGCAGTGGAAGGAAACCAACCACAGGTATGTAAAAGCTTCATAGAGGCTTCTGAAACGCGGTCAATTGGCATTAGAAGGTATTTTCAAATCATTCATTGCTTTGGCTGAACCAGGTGTGTGACTATTACACCTGTTTTTTCACCAGTTTATTTATTGGCTCATCAATGTGTGGATGGATGCAACGGGTGAATTCCCTTATATTCCGATGCCCAACAGCACAGGTCAGGGATCCTCTAATGTTAATTAACGGCCAGCACCAAAGCAAAGGACTTTTCATTAATAATGCCACAGAGCTATGCAATGGGGAAAAATGGATGCTATTCCAGCAAACAGGACTTCTTATGGGCGGACAATCATGACATAGCCTTGTGACGGCCTTTGTCCGTTTTTGTTTTTTTGTACAAATAAAACAGAGAGAAAAACAAGACTGCCCAAGGAATAATGAATAACAATTACAAATGACTATTGTTTGGGGGAGTATCAGTAATGAATGAACTGGATTTTGACCTATGCTTCCTGACACTTTATTGTAAAAAAAATAGTCTTTCAATATGGTGATCTACTCGTCTACTTGGTAAGATAGGGTGATTAAGACATGAACTTTGGAGATAAACTTTTGTAACACATAAACCTTCTGATAAAAGCATGACCAGACACAAAATGTAGGGTTGGAAGGACATTAGGCACATAATAAGAAATGTCTATACTAGATAATGAAAAATAATTGAATATGTACATAAACATTATATTGACATATTTTGGTTCCTTCAGTACAGATTTAAAGTGCAGAGGTACTAGGCGGTAGAGGTTAAAAAGTGTGTGATGATATTCTAGTTTTAGCCATGTTACTGTACGTATATAGCCATGTTGTACGGCAGAGGTGTCAAACCGGTTCCACAGAGGGACGGGTATATGCTGTTTAATTTTCCTTTCAACTGGTGCCCAACTGAGACCAAACAGAAAATTATTTGCGACCTAATTAACCAATCAAGCACAAGATGAGAGCGAAAACCTGCAGACACTCGACCCTCCGTGAAACCGGTTTGACACCTCGGTTGTACCGTGTTCCTTTGAGTAAAATATGCATATAATCGCACATTATTCATTTCTGTTGACGAAACACACGTTTAAAAAGAGAATATGTGGATGTAGCGTTTGGAAATAGATCCTTCAGTATTATTTCAATGAGAAGTCCATAGTTAGATGCTGCAATCACAAATTGGCCCTATAATGGCCAGCAGCATGGGAATGTAGCGTGTTAATTGTCTTAATTACAGAGCTAATCAGGTAAATTAGAATGAATCCAGCTGGGGTGGAGGGTGACTGGGAGTGAATTATGGCAAACAGAAAAAAGCATTAATATGTGCTACTAGCATGTACATACAAAGTGCAGCCCCATTTACCTATCCAATATGTTAGAGTTTACATGCAAGATTAGCATTTTTCTTCACAATTCCTCCTTGACAGCCTCACCCCAAGTCACTGACCGTGTGGCTTCAGGGACGAACACCCACACCAAATTCTGCATTTACAATAGGAGGCGAGGGAGAAAACAATGATTCATCAAGCACTGCCCATGTGTGAATAATGGAACATGTCGGAGCATTCATGTATGCCAAGGTGAACTGCTAACCTCTGGGCACTTGACAACACTGATCATCCTAACGTCATTGGTTATGTCCATGCCAAAAGCTGTGAGGATTCAAGAAGTGTGCTTCTGTTTCAATGTGTCGGTGAGATTCAGCCAAAAAGTGTGTGCCGGTAGGGGTATGCATTGTATATTTTTGTAGGACTGTGTCAGTAGGGGCATGTATGTGGATAATGCTGTACCAAGAGGTGCCTGTGGATGTGCCAGATCATTTCTGTTTGTAATACCTTGGGTCGGCAGGCTGTGAACATGGGCAATATTTAGTTATGTCTACAGTATCTTTTCCTTTATTCAACCCTGACTGCAGTCCGTTTAGTGGCATCAGTGTATTACAGGACGTGTCGGCGTCTGTCAGAAGAGTTGAAATCGGTCGAGTGTGACTACAAGTATGAGTGGACAGTGAGCACATTATTTTGAGTGCGTCCACATTTTGGACTTACGTAATTACTCCGTACGTTTCAGTAGCCATAAGAGGTCTGCCTGAGTGGGAGTTCTCATGACGCTGAGCCATCCATTCAGGGTCCACAGTACATGTGGATATAATGGAATTTCCAATAATTATTGTATTTCTTCAGCTTAATGCAGCTGTGGAAGACTGAATGCAGCCCCCAGGGTAAAACAACTGAAACACCCCTTGAATAGGCAGTGTCTTCCTCAAAGGAGGTACAAGCAGTAATGCACTACATATATCTTACAGTCAAATTCAGGCCTTTCTTCCAGCAACATTTGTACACATGAAAGGTAACCTTGCAAGAGGAACATACTGCAAAATGGAGAAGGATATAAACACAAACAATGCAGTGAGAAACCTAATAGTAATGACTATAGTAGTATTAGTAGGGGATAGTGTGAAGAGTTATGAAGCAGCGGGAGCATGAAAACCAAATGCCAAAGACCACTATACTCCCTCTTCACAAGAACACAAATGCAATCTTCCTGAATGAGTGTTATTGTGTTACAATCACTTCCTTGTCAAAGAAATGCTTTGAAAGCCTGGTCATAGTTCAAATCATCATCATCATCCATGACATGCAATCTCAATTGCACTCCTCTACCACCCAGACAATAGAAATACTAATGTTAAGAATGCCGTTTAGACTAAAGCTCAGCTTTCAACACCATAATACCCTCCAAATGCTTTACTATGTTGAGGACCCCTGGACCTAACACCTCCCACTGCAACCGTTTCTTGTCTGGACTTCATGATGGGCCGCCCACAAGAAAAACAACGCATCTGCTACGTTCAACCTACTGTAAACCTTGCGAACATTACAATGATCTCCAACACCATCATCAAGAATGCTGACGACGCGACGGGTGGTAAGCCTGTTATTCGACATCCTTAAGGCATATACAGCGTTGTATATGACAATTCAAAATATCTATTGTATGAATAAATGTAACTAACTCTGAATTCACTGGTATTGACAATCCCTGTAAAAAACAGGTTACTCTTTTGTTCTATATTCACCTAAATAGTGTTAGTGCTATTTGTACCACTGTGTATGCATTCCTTGTTTTAAGACATTGTACAATGTTTTTCAGGGTATTTTGATAGTTGGAAACACATGGGGACCAGTAGGAAGCACAATGGGATTGAACCCTGGTCTCTGGGGGGAGCTGTATGTGTCTTGTGCCTCAGAGTGTTACCACTACACCATGTTTCTAATTTGAGTCTGAGTGTTGTGCCACAACAACATCAACATCAGCAAGACAAAGGAGCTGATAATGTACTTGTAAGGTGCTCAATCCTGGCCCTGGAGATCTACAATCCGGTAGGTTTTCGCTCTAGTTGTAGCTAACCTGACATAGCTGTCTAATGTGCGCTGTAGAGAAAGGTCGCACTGACAATTGCTCCGCACACACTACATCGACTTATGCTTATTACTGTTTATAATGTTTTTATTTCTGTTCATGCGGCACTGTCGCTCATACAGAATGATTTGCTAACACTTTCGGAAATGTGTTCATCACCGTATATTAACTTATTAATCTTACCAGAGCACATGCTACGATTCCTTTGTCCTGCCGCCAATTTGTTTAGCAATTCGCCGACAGAGAATAAAGAAGGGAGGCAAATGTGCCAGTATTCTATGCTGATCTTGGATGAGATACTGCAATCCACCACTATAGACTATTTTCCCGAGCATCAATTCCTGGACAATAAAATGGACAAACTACATGCACTGATTAACTTGCAGCGGGACATTGCTCACTGTTGTGTGCTGGTGTATGTTGAAACCTAGTTGGATCCTAGGGTCCCTAACTCAGACATCACCCCAGCAGCTTTTTCCAATTACTGTCAGGACAGAACTTTGAAGTCAGGTGAACCTAAAGGGGGAGGGGTCTGCATTATGGTATACTCTTGCTGGGGCTCGAATGCTGCAGTACTTTCAACACACTGTTCACCAGACCTGGAGCTACTAACTGTAGAGGTACGTCCCTTCTACCTTCCGAGAGAATTCAGCTCCGCTATAGTCACAGCAGTCTGCATACCCCTGCAGGCAGATAAATGCTGGAGGCCCTATGTGGAGTAATACATGGACGAGAGGACACTCACCCTGAGGCAGCTTTTATTGTTGTTGGTGACTTCAATAGGGGAAATATAAGTAAAGTTTTGCCTTAATACCACACTCACATTAACTTTACTACCTGTGTGAATCAGACTCTTGGCCATTGTTATTTAAAAATACAAAATAGCACAAAGCTCTCTCCTGCCCAGTTTTTGGTAAGACAACACCGTTCAATGCTGGCATGAACAATCCATAACCACTCTCCTGGACTGCTTTAAAACAACAGATTGGCAGATGTTCTGTGCTGCCGCCAGTGGGGACATTGATGAATACACAGACTCTGTCTCAGCAAATTCCTCTGAGTGCATCATTGATCCCAAAGGTAAATGTTCTGACTTTCCCCAACCAAATGCCCTGGGTCAATGGGAATGTCCGTGCTATGCTCAGAGCACGGCTCTCTGCCTGTTGCACCGGGGACATGGAGACTCGACTTTGTCTCATCTGAATGACTTCGAACCTGTCGCACATCGAAGGGAGGAAGTGGAAAGTTCAAGTTCCTAGATGTGTTCAACAAAGAGGACCTCACTTGGTCCAGGCAAGCGCACAGTAAAAACTGCTCAAAGGGCAACAATACTTCCTGAGAAGACTCAAGAAGTTTGGCATGTCAAAAACAACTCTCACCAACTTCTACAGGTACACTGAGAGCATACTCACAGGCTGCATTACTGCCTGGTTTGGCAGTTGTGGGTCGCAAATCCCTGCAGAGGGTGTTGAAGTCTCTGCAGAGCAGGTCATCTGCAACCATCTCCCCTCCATGCAAGGCATTTACCATACACAATGTCTTAGGAATGCACAAAACGTTATCAAATCTAGAGCCAAGAGCACTCCTATCAACATCTTAAAGATTTTTTATGAACTAACATGGCTTAACTTTAGGCTTTCAACCTGCTCTTGCCCTTTCCATTTCCTGCAGACCACAATCAGTTAATTCAGAATTTATACATGCTATTTTTGGGGGGGGGATTAAAAACTATTAAATACCCCTAAACAGTGGCAAGACCCCAGGACTGCTTCCACCTTTTACATATGTTGCAAAAATACTCACCAACCGGTCCTTATGGCAGTGGCACTCAAATCTGGCCCTCAAAGTCAGTTCCACATTACTTTTTCATTGCAAACCCCAAATCAGGAAGATATTTAGACTTGGGACACCAGGTGGGTGGAATTAATGAGGTAGAACAGAAGGCGAAGTCCCAGATTAGTGGGTTGCAATGGGATACTGAGGTGGCTTTGAAGGCCAGATGTGAATACCACTTCTCTATTCCCTCTATTTACTCTCCATAGACATGTGCTTTTTGCTTAAGACATCAAACCTTTTGAAAAAATTCAGAAAACATGGTTATTATACCAAATATAGAAAAAAGGTGACATTCTCCTCCATTTACTAAAACTTACCTCAAACTGGTATCCAATCTATGCTATACATGATTAATGTATTTGGTACCTTCTAAAGATACAGAATTAAATGGATATTGAATTGGATATTGAAATGTGTACACGAATGCAGGACCCCTTATGGTTAAAACATTTCCTTTACAAAATGAATCAGAAAATACGCACTGCACCTATCAGGGGATTGAATTTAGAAAGATTACACCTGTAATGGACAAACCTAAAACGAAGATAACGTTTTGGGAAACCAACATAATTTCTTTTTTGGGAAGGGTTAATGCCATCAATTGAGATTTAATCCCACAACGTATTTTCCAATTATTATTCCCTTAGTCCTTTAACCAATTGAAGATTGTCAATACATTTATCTTGGAAAATAAATATGTAGCATAGATCAAAGCAAAATCTGAAATCCCATTTTTATCACAGCTTTCATCAATATACAAAAAAGAGGAATGCTGTGATTTAGGACTGTGCAGAAAGCTAAGAACACGCACTCAAGAAAAAACATTTACACAAGAATTCTAAATTTAGACAATTAAACTTTCAACTTTTTAAAGTAAACTCACCTAAACTTGATGTCTGCCAGGAAAATATCTATTGTTTTTAGCATCTCACATTACATACATCTCACTTTTGGCAACATGTGTAAAGGGACTGCAATATATACTGGTTGCAATCCAATATATTACAATCACTAATTTCTGATAGTTGTACACAAGCAAACAGACAGTGACTGCTTCCATTTCTTATGTAGCTAGTTATATGGTTCGACGGTGTAACTCACAGCTGAGGTTTGTTGAAATGCATTAACTCATTTAACCAGAGAATAGCCCATACTACATTGCGTTAGTCAGCTAGCAAATCAAATATTTGGATTTTTGGCCTGTTTTCTGCTCACTTTTTTGTCCTGATAAAACCAATTGCCAACAAACTGAAAACTGACTGTCAGATGATTTTTCAGTGACGTATGAGTTTTTATCAATTTATAATTTTTTTTCAGTTTCTGTAGCTAATTCAAATTTCAACTTTTTTTGTCAGACTGCAATACTGCTCTAGAGAAGGGAGTCTCAGTGTAGCAGGGTCAGACAGCCACGGGAGACTTACTTAAGTCTTAAGGACTAGAGGTGAATTTTGCAGTGTAGCTTAAATATTTCAGTGAATGCATTAAGAAAGAACTGTCTTAAGTTAAATGTAAAAGCAGATAATGCTAGTCTGTGATCTTAGAATCTGTGTAATGCTCATTTCAATTATTTAAATATAGATTAAATGACAATGTAAAATGAGTTCATAACTAGTGAAAATTATTAATAAGGTCTCTAGTTAATTATGCACCCCCTATACCTGGTCATTTATGTCTTTATTATAGTAAAAATTTCCCTTAACTGTTGAACACAACCAACTATTTTTATTTGCTTTACACAAGTAGAATTTTGCAAGGTAACGTAAAGCAACTGCTTGTTTTTAGTCATTTCTTACACTGTAAAAAGCTATTTGTCCGCTATCTGATTTTGTTTTGCATTTTGCATATTTTTCACATACTCTTTCCGATCTTTTTGTGGGTTGTAGATATGGAGTGAGAGAAAATGACACAAAGTTGATGGGTATAATATGTTATCAAACATGCAATCTTCAAGTGTGAATAAGTGATTGTCCTCCTAATTAAGACAACCCAATAAAAGGTTATTAGGGTCAGGTGTTTCAATACATTGGAAACCAATCAAGACATATATATATTGAGCCAACCCTGACCAACGTAAAATTCACCAACACCGGCCATTGTCAGAAACACAGGTTCCCAAGCCACATCATTGCAAAATCACAAGAAATATCCTAAATGCCTCTGCCAAAGCATTGTCAGAGCCATATTGTCCAAATAGACAAGTGAATCTTCACAGTAGTTGCCATCCTGCCAATATATCTGCAAGGTGTTAAAGCATCCAGTCAATAAGTCTATAACTCCAAAGATTGAAAATGAAAGGTATATTTACTTAAAAACTATTCTGGGGGCATACGCTAAAACCCCGCCAAGCTGTCTCCCCCCCTTCTAAAGCCAAGGTTTTGCCTTTGGGTCCAAAATACCTTTGAAGTTCAAATTGAAAGAAATATTGTCTCTCATAAACATAATATTTTAATATATATGCTATTATCTTTTGTCTTGGTGAAGCACAAATCATCCACTAGTTTGGAAGAGTGTATGGATAGGTGCGTGGACTATCCTTTCCTGTTTTTATACATTAGATTTTTGTCAAGATTGCCCCCTTTGTTTCACTTGTGAATAATGGCAAATTTTTACCAAAACACCAAAACAGAAAATGGAACAGCATTTCTGTTTAATCCCATTTCTGTTTTTAGTTGTGATCAATAAAAATACAGAGATGTTATTGAACCTTCTAGTAAGGTGATTGAAGGATAAGACTTGAGGGCAATGAAACCCACTGCTGGTGTCTTGTGTTATGTGACTGAACGAGATGCAAGTTGACACACTCCTTTAACCAGATTGTCTCTGGAAGGTTGAGGATGTTCAACACTCAAGGGAAGTCTGCGCTAATACTGATGGAGATTGACAGCCAAAATTGAAAGCATCGCGTGACAGTGGCTGACTGTGACTGTGATACATGCAGAAAATCACACACACACACACACACACACACACACACACACACACACACACACACACACACACACACAAGAGAGAGACAGAAAGAAAATCGGTACATATTTTAAATCCCACTTCACACATCCAAACATTAGCCAGCTGTCACCCTGTAATGTTTATACTGATTTTCATTACTAATAACTGGACACACGACCACTTACAATCTACTGACTGCATGGTTCGGATGCATGAACCTGCAAGGTTTGGGGGCGGACAGATAGCCTAAAAAAACCTTGGGTCAATTTCATCCGATGATCAGGACACAAGCATTCAAACTTCTGAACAAAGAAATTCACTAGTCATGAATCATTGTGTATCCACTATCTCTTCTGTCAAGGCAATCATTTGTTCTTATCATCAGTTTGTATTATCCGTCCATAGCAGCGGTTTTTAATCTCTGTCACGGGAATCTTTTAGCAGCATGGGCGTAGAAAAGGCAACATCAGGAATCATAATGTACACTTAATTTACACGTTGCCATTGATTTTCTGATGAAACATTTCATACAACCTGCCCCTACTGCCTGTGGCAATATGTTACAGCAACACATGTCTTAGTGTTGCTGGAACATTTTGTTTTGATGCACAAGTACATTTCCCTGTGCTATTTGAGCTATACTTTTTAAAGCTATTCTCACAAAGAAATCTGACTCATGTAAAGCCTCTGATGCCACTCCACGATCAATCTCAGCTCTTCCATCATACAGTCTCTGTCTATTTGTTATCTTGTGCCATTTGTCTACCGTCCATTTTAGACCATCTATTCCCAAAGACGACCCCCCTAAACCTGGCGTTCTGTCTGGCTTCTCCCTCTCTAGCCGGGGGTCAGTTGATGGGAATGAGATGGTGGAGTGGAGATAGTGGCGAAATGTCACAGAAGCGATGAAATATTGATAGACAAAAAGGCCTTGCCTCTTCCCTGTACCCTGGGGTAGCACGTGAGTGCAGATAGAAATCTAAAACAAACAAACCAAACGCAATAGTAGGAGCAGAATTGGAAGTATGTTCAAACTCTGAAATGTTTTAAGAGCCAAATCCTCTTCGAACAACACATTTATGAAAACATTCCTTTGTGTTTCATTTAACACACTTTATTCAGATTTGCCCTAATTTTAACACTCAAGCCCCTTCCAGCAGTTAAGGAATCAATACAATGTAAATATGAACCAGAGGGAAAGAAAAGAAGACAGTACATGTGTGCAGCTAAATTACCATAATCAGATGCTGCTCTACACAATAGGATGGGGTATGAGACAGGCAAGCCTGGTTTAGTTTGATGAGGAATTATACACACTTGTTTTTGCTGTGTCTCACTTTAAAAACAGTAAAGGTAGGCAAAGGATTGCACCTTTGTTGTCAAACAAAATATTTGTGTTTGTTCGCTTTGCAGAACCAATGGCAACCTTGCGGCTTTTTTAGATTAATTTCTGAATATATGAGAGAATGTACCAATAAAATCTAAAGAAACAACTGTTGTGACAAATACTTTCCGAGATCTTGCCACAGCTGTTCTTGGCATATAATGACAATGCAGTAGCAAAAAAATGTTATTATTAATCATAATATTTACATGAACATCCAGCTATAATTTACTCCTCAATGGTACAATAAGGACATTTTGTAGCCAATCTACACCACCTTTCTCAAAGATGTAAGAACACAACATTCTACTTTCCAAAGCACAGCAATCAAGTTCCAATCTAATCATCCATCATCTAATGCCTAAAAATAAACAATGACAGCTCTATAGACTAATCACTAGAGAGAGCTGCTAATGGAGCTCCATATAATTCCCAATAACAGCATAGTGGAATAGTTGTTGGATCTTACCATTGATCCATTTGGCCTCTGGATCATGGACCACAAACTCCGGTTTGAAGAGATCTTCCACAGTGAGTTTGGTATCACTCCCAGCTTGGCTGTCCGCTGCAACAACAACAAAAAAAACATGCTAAATTGTTTTCACTGGGGACATGATAATGTAATATTTATCATTGATAATTATGTTACATTTTACATTATGCATTATGCATTCTTTCATCTATTTATGTTCATACTGAACGTAGTTGCGGTTTACAAGTTTGTTGCCTTTACCCAACATTTTGGACAGTAAAACATTGCGGCAGTGAGGGGAGAAAGAGCATTAAAACGTCAGATGATTTACAGATTCGGCGTTAAAGCATCGTGCATGTGATAGTCGCACTCAACTCAGAAAAAGCTAAAGAAATTGAAACATTTTCAAATTCAGAACAGGGAAATTTGCCAAACTGAGCACTGATAGAACAGATATATACATTTCTAAAGCTTTTCAAGCATTTTGTCCAAAAAGGGGTGATTTTCCCGATTTTCTGGTGCTGACATTTCTGAGGGACAAATTGAAGCACTGTAAGCACTTCAAAGACATTCTGCAAACCTTGCATACTACTGTTGATCTTATTTCGTATTTGTAAAGCTTTATGCATCAACATCTTGAGAGGAATTTGGGTGTCACCCAGTTACCAGAAAGATATCCGGTCATTTTCCAATCAAGGACATGACTGTCTCCTTGGTCCTGACCTAGAAGTCATCTCAGGCATGTGTCTATAGAGGTTGTCTATACTCCTACACTGATCTTAAATTAATGTGAGTGGGCTGCAAGGGATTAAAAGCTCCTTTAGCTTATCAGGCACATACACAATACTGTCCAGATAGTAACAATCACTGTTGCCCTTAACATCTTTGGTTGTAGAGTTTTGGGCTGTTAGTGATCAGGGTTAGGGTTAGATTAGAAACTGTATATCCCAGGGACTTAATTTGTGTTATGGCCTTTACCAATGTTGCGCCTTGTACAATAAACTATATTACTTCATAGATCTGTCTTGTATAAATGTTATTAACATTGTGTATTACCATCAATATATCAAAAACTCATGGTTGTTGTCATTTTGTAGTGAATGTCGATTTGGTCTTCAGATCTACAGGCTACGTTAAAGCCAATCAGTGCAATGCCAATATAGATCAACCATTTTAGATATACAATTTTATGTTCAAATCAGAACGTCTTGCTGTAGTCAGCTATGTCAACAAGGTACCCACATTTGCGTTCTCATGAACATCTGACATCTGACCCTTAATCAAAGACGAGATTTGTAATATAAAGTGTTAGGCCATTGCACCTAGTGTTGAAGTTTATTATTAGTAGTAAGGTCATTTAATGTTTTTAAAGTATTCGGCATGTACAGTATGTAGCATCATGAGAATAACTATGCATTTATAATGGTTTAGGTTGTTTTAGGTAGGTGATTCTGTCAAATCAATGGCTCTTGGGTGAATATCACAGGGACTAAGGAGGTCGAATGGTCTGGAAACTGGAGCTTTAATCTAAGACAGCGATAGATGTTTTTAAAGATCCCGTGACTCTTCAGAGTGTCATGCTTACTTTGGCCTTTATGAATAAAATAAGTCAGGATAAAATCTTATCAGAAGATTGGATGCACTTGGACGGCTTCACCTGCTCTAGAGGCAGGTACTTTGAGCAATACTTTAAAGCCAGATGAAAAGGGAGTCATGGGTTTAAAAGTGTAGGAGGGAGGGAGTTAAAAAGACAGAAAAAGACAGATGACAGTAGAGAAAGCGATATGGAGAAATAAGAAAATATAACATACAAACATGTACAAACAAAACCCCCCTCCCCGCTCCACACACAAATGGTTGTTATCGTACCTGAAATCCCCCAGCTGTGTAAACATTGCCTTTGTCAACATGTTTAAATTACAAATTGTTAAGCCATTAGTAAAAGAGAGTGTTGTTAAGCCAATCAAAACTACTGTTGACTTGTACAGCTGCTAATTGTGCAGCAAGAGAAAAACAGACAGAAAGAGACAGAGAGAGAGACAGAGAGAGAGCGAGAGAGCGAGAGAGAGAGAGAGAGGAGGGCCAAGATATTTTGAATGTCAGCCATGTTGGCCCGGGCTGGATAACTACAGAGTACTTCTGTTTAGAAATGATGTGGCAGCCACAAGCAAGAGAGAGCTTGCCCAGCAGGTTTTAAATTGTCTGGAACGCCATGGGATTCCAAACATCACTCAACATAAACTGTTCTTCATTGCAGTAAATTGAGGAGGTTGATGAACAGCTGAGCGCGGGCAAAAAACACCACTCCGTTTTTGAAATGAGTAGCACCACTGAACATGTAGTGGAAATGTCCACCTAGAAACTACAGAAGTGTGAAATAATTATCCCCTTTCTGGGCTAATTTCCTCAGGATGCTACTGTCGCAGAGAGACTGCTAAGCCAAAGTATAGGCTTCCGTTACATCAACTATATTTATGCTGCATAACACGGCACGTGCTTGATAATGAAGACATTATCCATGCTGTTATCGTACCTGGAGTGAGGAGGATGACAGACATGGTAATGAGAGAGCAGACACCAAGAATAACCAGCAGGGCGATAGCAATCCCTTTCCAGTTCCTCTCCGATGGAGCTCCAGCACCAAGGTCCTGTAGAGGGGGAGTGGAGGGGAGAACAGTGGTCAAAAGAGATTTCCAGAAAACACAGCAACAAATAGATACCTAGACTTACAGAGATGTTAAAACACAGGAAAATGCCACCATCCACTAAGAAGTAACTGCTATAAATTTCAGAGCCCAAGGTTTTTCATATTATATGGCTACAGTCTATCAAGCCACATTTTGTCAATACATTGGCTTTTATATTATGTAATACTCTAAAATAAACATATATGTATGGTTGAATACTCCAATGAAAATTAGAAAGCCAAATGTTATTGACAGATCACCCACACTGATTACATTGGGCAAGGCCAACACATTCTGTACATCATGAAGCAGTGACATATGGGACACCACTGTGCATCGGAAAAGGAACCTACACGTTGCTAGATTGAATCCCTGAGCCGGCAAGGTAAAACATAAGTTATGTTGTCCTTGAGCAAGTAATTTAACCCAAATTGCTACAGTAAGTCGCCGTTCTGCTATATGACTAAAACATAAACGATCTAAGGAAAAAATACATAATACCAACAAAGATAAACATGTTGCAATTGAACGTCTCCATCCTCATGTCACAATAGCAATGACTACAAAAGAAAAATGTATATCTACTCAGTAGGTGTAGGAGAACGTAACCAAGGACACAAAGTCATTTGTTCAGCCATATAGCAGCGGATGTGCTAGCTACAGGTTTCACTGGTTCACTTTGAGCTACATGCTGGGGCTCATTGTAAGCTGTGTAGTAGCTTAGATAACCAGCTCCATGTGGGGCTCAAAATAAGCTGTGTGATAGGGCAAAATCTAAGCTCCACGCCAGGGTTCTATGATTAACACAACCAACACTACAGGGGGCTGTATTCAAATTCATCTCCAAGGTAAGGAGGTGTTTTCTAAGCTCTTTCGAAGGGCTCTGAGTAGGTGGCGTGGGGGAACTTCAAGAAAGAAATGCAAGTAAAAATGTTATAATTAGCATTTCAAGGGTGTAAAACTATTTCCATGTTTGACTTGCTTTATTTAACCTTCGGTCGGACTCTCACTTGTCTACGTCATGAACCTCTAGCAACTCCCAGGCACAAATAAGCAGAGTTTTATCATCTGTGATACAGAATCATCGTGTGCCGTGACCCCTATTCGACCAGACAGGGACACAATTCGGCCATGAGACAGCATGGCTTGCGTTCAGCAATTTCACAGGTTAATGTGTAGTGAGGACACGGTCTGTCGTGTGAAAATGGTCGCCTGCTTTAGCAACCAATGGTGGGTTAAGAATATGTTGTACTGTGTCGCAAGAGGTCTACCTCAGTGGTGTTAAATAGACTTTCTCCTCCATCCATATCTGCTAGTCCTGATAAGGTGGCAACATTAAGACCCACTCTTCATGTCATCCAAAACCACAGGCTCTCCCGGAGGTACAAGGAGGTGATTACTGGCTGGCGACCCACTTCTAAGATAAAACTGGCTAGAGGGGATGAAGTGGAAATATGGCCAATTAAACTTAGGTCGCCATTTCAAAATGCTTTTTGCCCATTTCTGCTTCGTCTTCCGGGGGAGGCGATCTGTATCGATTTCTGAAGAGTGTGTCTTGAAGGGTTCAGTGATTGGTGTGAATCCCACCAGGGAATAATGTGAAACGCGCTTCTCCGACAGACGGAGGTGATGCTGTGTCCGGTTGTCGGCATTTGCATCCGCTGGCAAAGCTGCGGAAGTGCACTCTCATTCTAGAAATACGGTGTTATATCATTCATGACCCCCCACCCCTCCTGTGCCTTGTCCTTGAACGCTGACAGCAGCTCTAAATTGCCAAAGCTCTCCATGCATGAGCTTCATCTTGCTTTCTCCCTCGTCTCTCTCTCTCTCTCTCGCTCTCTCTCTCCAATTTCCTACTTAACAGTTTTGGAATCATCATCCTTAATTTATTAACTCAATTATGAGCCAAGATAGAGCCGCCAAGAGAGTTCTGGCCGGACGCGTTTCTGCATTACTATTATGGGTGTTAGAAAACCATGGCAGGGCTCTGATAAATGCCTAGGCCTCCAGGAGGAGAGAAAATAGCCTGAGTATGTTCCACGCAGACACCCCCTACCAAGCTCTTAAGCCCCTTCTAAACAGCAACCCCTGCCCACACACACACACACACACAAACACGCACAGACCTATACACAAACAAGAAACTATGAGCAAAACACACACACAGTGGGAAGTCATCCTCCAGGACGAGTCCCGTAGGTTAGAGGATGGGCTAAGGCAGTGTCCGTGGCTTTTACAAAGTGGTACTAATCCCCATCTCACTGCCACATCATGATCTTTACACAGCATAATTCAAGCTTCCTAGCTGAATTAATTGGATTCACAGTTTCCCCAACATACATTCATTCTCTTTAGTTGACATTCTATGTTTGCCTAAGACAACATTTTGGATGTGTCTTCAACATGTAATCAAAGTGTTAGAACATCAACAGATCGACAGGTAGGTGGCCTGACAGGCAAAGAGCAGCTCAATCACAATGGTAGATACCAATCAAAGAAGTGTGACGCTCGCAACAACTGCAAGTAAAACTTTCTTTACTTTTTGTCTAGACAGAATTCTCGTTTCGATTTATAGTCCAAACAAAACAACAGAGTCATAAAACTAATATGGCTGCTCACGCCATTTTTTAGCAACACATTTGTTTTTGTTGCCCTTTGATTTTCTGTCATAGACTGTCATTCATCTTCCAAATGTGTTCTTTTACAGCACATGGGGGTGTGGGTCTGTGTTGCAGAGAGGATCTGAAAGCCATAAATAAATATCCGATGACTCGAACAATAAGCCTGCAGACAAAGGCTATGCCCCAAATAACACCCTATTCATTGTCTAGTGAACTACTTTTGACGGCCCCATACATCAAAAGTAATATGTAACAGGGCGCTCCTTGGAACACAGTCAAAGACATCAATTCTCTTTGTCTTGGGGGAGAAACCCAAGGGAGAAGAAGCTCAAGTCTATATGGAGTTAGGGATGAAAGGTTACAGTATGTACTTACACAAAAAATTGTCCCGTTGTTTATTTCTGTGTTAATGCAAAACCGAAGCAGTCTTTTTTTATTCTGGTATACGATTTATGAAGTTGTTAAAATGTATAGGGCAATGCTATCAGTCTGTAGGGGCAATTCCAATGGAAGGTCTACCTAAAAAAGAAAACCATTGTGTCATTTCAAAGTGAAACTACATTTCCAGATGTTCTTATCTATAACTTTATCAGTTCTGGATGGCAAGCTGTGTTGGCAGGGGTTATTCCAACTGGAATACTCTTTGACCAATGTTACAAAATATAAGCAAACAACCATTTAATTGGTTAAAGTATAATGCATTAAAAATAGATTCAGCAATATGATGAACTGTACATGCACAAGAGTAAAAAGCAAAACGGGGGTAATCTTCTCAACCATTTATTGCAATGATGTGCAATGCAAAATTTTTTGCCAACAAGTTCCTACCATTGCCCTTATGTTTGCAAAACACTTTTTTATCCCACTTCTTTTGGTCTATAGACCCCTTTAGGTCCTAGAGACAGACACATCAAATATGTATGCTCTGTTTGGAGACAGTTTGCATTTTCGTTTAAAAATCTACACAAAACCTGAAATCTGTAGTGAATGCCAATTATCTGTAGTTATCATTACAAAGTGTCATTTAGGATGACATTTTATCGGCATCACAACACTTTTCCAGTCAACTAAGGTATTGTGTTTATCTGACAATCAATATCATATATAATGGCTATGACATTAGGTGTGCTAAACATTGGATGCAGGGAGGAAGTTGCTGCTCTTGGCAGCTAGCAATGTTATAAACATACAGTATATTATTGTGTACAACACATGTATCCCTTTTAAAAAATGAGCAACGTAACTAGCTATATATCTTAGTAGAATAATTGTCTAAGAGTCAGAAAATATATAAATACTACAACCATCATCACATGAACTAACAACTTAAAGGATTGTGTTTTTATTCTGTCATTGACTAAATCCAATAAAAGAACACAAATGTCCTAATGCTAAAGAGATACATTTTTTTGCAGTAATTTATTACAAAGGGATTACCAAACACAGTAACTACAAACCAGGGCAATATAATTTAGCTTTACTGAACATTAGTCATCAACCATAACCGCATCATTTGTTTTTCAGAAAAATCTACAGACACCTTGAATGACAAGACCACCGGTGAGAATTTAGAAATCGAGAGACGCTCAGTATAATTAGCCTGAAAAGCATTTTAAATGGGACTCATTGTGTTTATGAAGCCATGCAAATAGGCCCCCACGTTTGTGAGAACCATTGTCTTTTTTTCTAATATGTCCACCCTGTCGGAGCAGGCAGGCTATTAATAGCACCTCAGAGCTCCATCGCCTTGCCTCCAACATGACCTTGGCGAGCGTGTGACAAATTACTGAGGCCATCGTTGCATTGCTAAGACCTTTCAACATTGACACTGTAACCGCTGAGATGGAAAATAACCACTCCCTGCTCATGCTTTGTTTCCTTTACGCAACCCCAGACAAGAAGCATTGTTTATTCTTTCACTGTTTACCTACAGTAAACTCTGCAGCATTAAAAATGCTGTGAGTGTAGTGAAAGTGTAGAAGGCGTTAACATAGTGTGTCTAGGTCAAAATAAATCCATTGAAAAATTAGAAAGGACCAATCTGGCATAATGTAGGCTGTCATTTAACTGTATTTAGCATTACTAACATTGCCCTGGGGAAAACCACTGATGCCCTTAGGTCTGAAGGAAACGCTTCCTCTATTGCTTACTGTCATGAATATATTGGTTTCAGATATACCCATAACACTGGATTCATGCCACACTGTAATTACATTGTATTCATACAATAAGAACGATAGCCTTTATTTGTCCGACTGATCCATGATCAGAATAGTGTGTTGTTCATATTTCTGTCATTAAAATTATATTTACAGTTCATTCTACCCGTTTTCTACGCCTAGTTTCTCCACTTCCAGTTGTGATGTCAAATTCGGGATATTTGCCCTTCTTCATGGCAAACGACTCCACATCAGGAGAGTGAAAGATCTAAGAGCATATCTTACTGAGCCGTGGTGCATCTTATTTGTCTTGCTCAATTCTTGCTCAAATTGAGGCCCATCTTACGACTAGGATTTGCCAGACCAAAAGGCAACGAGACGGGTCAGCCCTGTCCATCATCTACCCGTCTTCTCCAGGCATCGCTAAGTTGGTATGCTACAACAAGGACAGTTGGTATGCTACGACAGGGATTTGAGCACCTGGCCCAGTGATGCAACTGTACTGTGGAGCAGACAGTTAATACCAAAGAGCTGCTGGCACAAAACTTCAGTTGGCATGAGTGATGGTGAAAGGGCAAACCTTTCTCGATAGTGCTCCCAATTTAAGTTTGGTCTCCTTTTTACTCTGCATATGCTATATGTTGTGGGCACGCCCACCTATGGGGGGGACAAACAGGTGTGTTGTCCCGGGCCCAGGGTGGTGGGGGGGGGGGGGAACTGGGTCCTCATTAATTTATGGAATAATAAAAAATAGGCCTATTTGTGGAAAACATATGTAATATTTGAGTTATATAAAAGAGAGGAAGCGCAAGGGGGCACATCTAAGATTATCTCGTCCCGGGCCCAGGCAAGACAGTCAGCTGGCTTGGTTGTGGGCTTTCTTTTTTCACAGAGTCTCTTTTACCAAGCAAATTGAGTGGCCGGCCACGGTGTGTTTTGGTTGTCCCTTCTCCACTGGATTTGTCTGGCAAACTCACAACTCTTTCAATTGCCATATTAGAACACCACCTTTTTAGTTGTGGATGTCAGTAACTTGGTAGTTCCCTATATGTTTCAGCAATAGTATTTTTTGCTCAGTTATTGGGAAACATAATGTTATAAAAAAACATTGACCCTATTGTAACCCTTGTTTGAATAATGGTGATATGCAGTACATGAATCCACCAGGGTCTTGCCTCTACGCATCAGACACTACATTATATTGCTGCACTGAGATTTTTCACAAACAAAAGACCTCTTACACATCAATGTATCTTACATCCAATGGCAGGATGGTCGTCCATGCATCAGACTTGCATATGTATAACACTCTTAGGGTTAGTGTCAGTATACATAAGTGCTTTATTCACATTACAGAGGATCAAACGCTACCATCTAAGATTGCAAATCTGTTTTTGATGTAATGCCCCCAATGCAAGTCTGTTACCACAGTCTGTTAACAGTTCTTTCAACTTTGCTACCCCAGCATTTTTGCAAGTTGCAGAAGGACCTGCAGTTAGATAATTTTACTCTGATTATTGATTCGGAATCACGGATTGGAATGCTAAACACGAATTGCACATGTTTCAAACCTGCTCTTTGACCTCTATTACTGTGTACCTGCAGTGTTTTATCTCACAACGTTTTATGTTGTTTTGTCTTCTATTTTACTATTAATGCTGCTTTCTTGACAATGGCTGACAATATATGAAAATCTCAATGTGACCTTGCTGAGTAAATAAAGGATGAATGGCATTCCTTTAAAAGATATTAGGGTACTATTTTAAAACTAGGCTGAAATAAAAGGGGATCATCTTTTGGGTGGGATAAATAGACATCTAATATACCACAAAACTGTCCCAAGCTTCTCTGAGTCATTAGTCCCTGATATTGTTACTCATCAGACAAATCCAATGAAAAAAATCACAACATTCATGAAAGTTCCATTGTAAGACTCGGGTAACAATTGCAATCCACATTTTCTCCTCAAGATACAAAAGCAATACAATTGTATCCAGTGTTGAAATAGTAATGATATCATTGTCCATCACATAAATGCTAATATTCTTCCTCCATAGGGCATTGCATGTCACAAAAGCCTTGTGTGTGTTGATAAAAAAGTGTGTACTATATATGGAATGGGGTTTGATTAGGACACAGCCTTAGTGCATTCCAAAATCCATGTTAAAAATTTTTTACATTAGCACTGTAATCAAAGAGGGTATCCAACCGATTTGAAGCAATGCATTACATTACCTGACTTATTCCGGATTCATGGGTAGGTTGCTACATTTACACAGTCTGTTGCATTAGTGTATGTTCATATTCTAGTCAATGTTGAGATGTGCTGCTCTGTGTTTTTCTGTGATGGTCTGTTGGGGCTTGCTGCCTCCAATTAGTGGTGAATGAACTACTCAGAGCACGCCGCAGGACTAAATCTATACCCAAGAGCACGCTAAACATACAGTATCTGAAGAAATGATCACATACATCTTACATCCATTCTCACTGTCGACTTTAATGGGGCTTATTTGCGTATCTTAGAAACGGTTCAATTTTAGGAAAGCTGATTCATCTTAAAATCTGCATCAACCAAGCTTCTCCCATCAGGTCACCTGTTCACCTTAACACAATACTTAAAGAAACAGCTGAGATTGATTTTGTCTGTGGGCAAATGGTACACATTACAAATGTTTACAAAGGCTTCTTGGACTTAGTCTAAGAGGGCCATTGGTGAAATGCCTTAGATGAATATGTAATGCACTGTTGAAAACAATATGGAACTCTGAAATAATAACAACCTGCCTTTTATCGAATGTTACCCAGTTGACAAACCCCTCCCTCTGCTCAACCCTGTTGGGCAGCCATCATAGTTTAGATCAATACTGTTAGTTACACGATTGACACAACAGTTTATTTTCTGTTCAAGCAGATGATGTAGAGAAAATAGCTTCAAATGGGAAAAAAATTAATGACCCAGCAATAGTATTACTGGAAGTTGAACAGCATATGCTGCTGAAAGTTGTCTTCTAAAACACCTGCCAAATACAAAAGGACTCAGTTCATTCAAACTCGTTTTAGGTAATTTTTACGGTGAAGTCCCAGAGTAGTTTTTCCATTCAAATGTGTCTTTTATGGCCTTTTTTACTTTAGTGTATTGTGCAGAGAATTGCAGCCAACAACTTGAAAGTTAAGATAAAGCATCTTGTTTTATTAGTCATTTGCAGCTGTACAGTGCACTGTATGGAAGTTTGTAAATACAGAAGCCTGCATTAGTGGTTACAGTATATTGAATGTTGAGCTGTATCTTTTGTCCAGGGCTAATATACATGTATATATGTAGAATAGACAGTGCAATGTATTATATAAAGACATAACAAAATATAACAAAAATGTCTGACTAAAAACAATGGCTCATAGTTACAGCTGGCCGGTCAGCTATGTAATGAGATCACAAGGCTGTGATGCTGTGTTAGGCCTCATTGATTCTGTAAAAGCACAAAGATGTGTTTGACAGGGACAGGTAAAACTAAACCAAGCTGAACCAGGATTCTTTGGATCAGTCAATGTTTTTCCACTCCCCAGTCGTCCAGTGTTGTTGATCACGTGCCTTCTGGATATTGCTTTTTCTTGTTTTTACCTGGTAGGAGTGGAACCCAGTGTGCTTGCCTGCTGCAACAGCCCATCCGTGACAAGGACGGCCAAGTGCAATCCAAGATGCAGTTCTGCACACACTATTGTATTCCCCATTGTTTGCCTGTTTTTGGACAGCCTGTTAGCTTGAACAATTCTTGCCATTCTCCTTCAACCTCTCTCATTAATGTGCTGTTTTCGCCCACAAGACTGCCGCTGACTAGATTTCTTTGTTTTCGGCACAATGTCTATAATTGGAGCAGTATGGCTCATCATTATCTTTCATTACGTTCAGCTGTAGAACATCATTTTTCTCTGGTGTTTTTACTTCAAAGGAGATGGAACGACAACTTAATCTGTGAAAGCTATCAGGGGATCCTTAGATGTTACAGACATTTTGATCTTTATAACTTTATAACTCCATAAATTGTCTTCATAAGCACAAACTAAATGTGTTACAAAGCATCAGTCCTTGTATATCAGGCTTTATAATCGGCATTAATGTAGCATAAATGTATGACATTTGGTATGCTACGTCACCCACGATTAATGAGACTGGACCCATTGTGTCAGAAGTGATAAATATGTACTTTTAAAATACAAATCAAATTATATTGATGTCTTACAGAGCATGCATAGCCTTATCACACACCTTCACATTGTAATTTAAAGCATTGGCACCATTTTGGTAATGATATGCTTTTGTTCCTACCGTAGCCAAAACCCACCAGTACTTAACATTTGCCATTGTTCACCCCACATCTACAACATTGAAAACAACAATAACCAGTCCAATTGCTAATATACACAACAGGATTGGCAAAAAAATTGGCCTGTTGATGAACAGGGCCCTATTTTGATAGAGACAACATTTTCCAAAAAGCAACTAAGATGCTCAGTGCAAAGCATTCTTGCATGTTGGGGAATGTGTTTTACTGACAGAGATTGAGCCACTCTGAAATTACATTGATCGCTTCTGGAGGCCCTTCAACCAGTAGGAGACATACACTATTGGAATTCTTATCCATTTTCCACAGTGGAGCTCTAATGTTTAAACTACTCTACCCAGCATGCCCATGACAGACAGGGTAACATGACTGGGCCCTGATGAAACTCAATTCTTGACATTGATTGTGTGCTAAATCTAGGAGTCTGTTTTTCTTTCATATGAGTGGCTGAGCACAAAAGACTAGGAGAGTTGCAGCTGTGCTATTCACAAATGAATAGGTGCACTACAGTTCCTTCCTTATCAGTTCTCTAATGACCAGTATTGGATGCTTCATGCAATAGTCATTTTCTAGCACGCTGAAGTGCATAGTCTGGGTGAAAAATAATTGATTTCACTCTAAAACAATTTCTCCTCATTCTTATATTGGTTTTCGATATCAATATTGGTTTTAGTAAACAAGACGGACACGGCCACTATGTTGACAGAGCAGAAACCGCTTTCTAAGCAACGTTAAGTGAAATGGGAACATTGACCATATAATACATGAATATTACCCCAGACCTCCTTCATAGAAGCCTACACAGGACAATAGAGTAATTTTATTAATCAGCATTTACTATCTGAATGAATTTTCCACTACTGCACATTAAAAATGCGATTGGTTTAAATTACACGGTAGGTGCTAAAGCCTTTTTGTCTCCTGCAGTCAAATATAACTGAAACCAATTAGACACAGCTGACTACATTCCTAGTCAAATTATGCTCACGGCTGTGAATAAGAATTTAGCCATTTCCTTCTGATAAAAAAGAGAAGATCTTTTATCTATTCTGGAGAAATCTAATTGAACCAAAAATTGTAATGTGGGAGCCATCCACAGGGTAAGCTCATTGACACAGAGCTGAATGTGTTTGAGTGAAGATCGTCGTCACACGCAGTCACACTGGTCCCTGCACTTTAAGAGCCTCTCACGCTTTACATTTTTTGGAGACAAAGGTGACATTGGGGCATACAGCAGCCACTGAGCTATAAAATTAACGGCGAGGGGCAAATTAAGGGGGAGAACGAATGGGCAAAGAAGATGGACTGTGTCACTGGGATTTAAATTGAGAGGGTTGCTCATGCAACCGATCTCCTCTATTGGTTCCCCAGACCTGTTTGGCAGCTGCAGAAGTTTGGCTGTTATTTTCAGTCTCTCTTCAACCCATATTGTATATTGAATAATTTAAAATAATATATGTATAATAGTGTAATTAAGAGGAATTATATTCTTAGCATCAACTTTCAATGCTTAGTCTACTTTCATTGCTGCAGAACAACAACATATATACATATATACACATATATATTTAGATCACTCCCATTTTTACATTTTGCATTGAAATTCAAGCAGTTCAAGTCCAGTGAATAATCTGAAATGTCACAAAGGTAAGCAGTAAACTGCGTGAGGTTGAAAAAGTATTAGTTTACCAAAAACTGAAAAAGAATGTACCTTTCAGATCAACAAAAATGCCTTTTTCAGGGAAGAAGCAACAGGTAACAACTTACAGATACGTTGTTGTTCTGCAGCAAGGAAACTAGACTAAGCATTGAAAGTTGATGCTAAGAATTTCTACAGTCACAACTTTTCTTGATAACTTACCTCTGTCTGTATTAAAGTTGTGTTGGTACAGACTGTGTTACTACACCCCCTTAAGCGTTATTTGCACAGTATTTTGCGGCAAGAAGTAGTATGCACAAGAAAAAGGCAATGAACCTACTTTAAAAAATTTGCTAAGAAAACAGGGGTGTCAGTGAGTAGTTTCCTATACAATAAAAAGGCACTTGGAAGCTGGAAGATACTATGATTTGACAGATCCAAAGTCAAAACAGAATCAGAAGAGAAGTTTCTGCGAGTCAACCTCTTGTGTGATAGATGGCTCACAGGACAACAGTTGGTCGAAAAAAGAATGTCACTGTTTCAACTGTGGAGAGAAACTTCGAGCTGGAGGTTTGACAGGTCGAGTGGCAGTAAGAAAGCCATTGCTAAGATGGCAAAATAAGAAAAAAAGGCTTGTCTGGGCCATGAAGCATAGCTGATTTTCAATGGAATACCTTACATTGTCGTACAGAGGCCAACTATAAGCAACCATCAGTCCTGTGTTCGGTGGGAGAAACTGTACTTATCTAACCATTCAATTTGAATCCTTTCCATATGTTAAATGTCTAGCAGAGAAGCCTCTCTTGAATAATGCGATAATCAGGCCAAGGTGTTAGAGGTCCATTATGCCCTTATTGTCATGTAATTCTGCAACTCCATACCTGTACCTGCTCCCCACTTAATACCCCCAAAAAAGTCTTCATGACTTTGTGCTACCTCCTGTGCCTCCTGTGGTGTACCACCTGCACTGTCTGGCAAGTTTCGGTGCCTCGTTGTCTAAAGCCCTTATTTGGGTGTCAGGAAGAAATACCACTGCATAGGTTAAGATTACATATTAGTGGGAGGGATCAGGTCTTTTGGGAGGGATTGCTTGCATGCTGTCTCTCCATTGGCTGACTGGGGCCTACAGTATCATTTTTTTGCCAGTCAACATCATTATTGGTAAATTTGCTTTCATCAAATATCTTTCTTCTTATAAGCTACACTCTATATTTTTCTTCACGTTTGATGCCAAATGAATTGACAGGTTCTTAGGAACCTTAGAACGAAAACAAGTCTATTGGCAATGCTATCTGATCAGGTATGACTGAAAAAAAACTATAGTTTGCAGAATGTCTACATCTTTGCACACACAAAATGATGTTGTTTGTTTCAGTTGGTTTACATCCTGTGGTGGGCATCAAGTTCTCAGCAAAATTGCATTGGCAATTCTTGTAGGCAATTAGATTAGCTTTTCAACTGTATGCAGATTTCATAGGCGTAATACCAAACAAGGTTGAACGTCCTTTGGATAGCCAATGGCCCCAGAATGTTTGTATTGGTTTAGTAGAAAATGTTTTTTTATACTGAACAAATAGCATTTATACATTACAGGTGTGCAATTACAGTGGAGTAATCTAATTTCCAGACTTATGACATTGGAAAGTTAAGGGACACTTGGTAATGTCTCTTGACACCACTTATTAAAATATTTGTTCTGTTCTAGCTCTTATGTCTGTTGTGAGGACATTTTTGGGAAACCATGATGTCATCATCAATAATTAAGTTATAGCTTGTCTACGAAAAGATTCTAAATAGAAAAAGTGTTTATTTTTGTGTGGGCTTTATCTTGTGTATTGAGAACTCTAATTTCTACTGTATCTATAACAGTATTCTGATTATTTCCTCATAACTGCCTAGGTGTTTTCTTGCTAATTATACAAGGATTGTGGATGTACTGACAACATGAGAGCGCATGAATAGCAGTTAGTTTTGAGTGTGTTTTTGTAGGCATACCTCTGCAAATCTGCGTTTACATTCTAGAGGGTAAAAGTCTGCTCATTACAAAACCTTTTTAAATTATGTTAGCGCAGCTGAAGACTGTTCAGATTAAAGAAATAATAAAACAATCCTTCTTTAGACCAGTTGAGCCTCTGGAGCATCAGCAATTGAACTTTCTTCCGCAACTCATCAGACCATTCTTTCTCTGAGAAGTTAAGGCTATTTAATTCAAAACATTGCCAAGAAAAAGAAGATCCCGTACAACACTGTAATACTCCCAGTGCAAACTTTCTCTAACCAGAATAGAAAGAGGAGTGGGGGGCCCCAATGCACAACTGAGCAAGAGAACAAACACATTGTCAGGTTTGTGTCTAGTTTGAGAAACAGACACCAAACTTGTCTTTAAATGGCATTAAAAAGTACCTGCAAAACACCAGTCATGTCAATAGTGAAGTGGTGAATCCGGGATGTAGGCATTGTAGGTAGAGTTGCAAAGAAAAAGCCATAACTCAGACTGGCAAGCAAAAGAACACAGTCATTAAACAGAAGAAGATTATACAGTAATATAGTTATTATTTTTTATGCGTGTTTTTGTATAGTGTTATTATTGATTGATTGTGTTATCTTTTTATGTTTATAGTATAATTACTGTTACTTTTGAACATTTTAACTACCCTGTCGGGAATAGGAAGACCAAATATTTTATTGCCATGACTTGTTATTTCTAAAGACTGGAACTTGATTCGAAAAAAGTGTTATGGACAGAGTTTTAGATGTTTCCATCACGAAGAAGAACCTTCATGAGACACAGACCAAATGAAAAGATGCTGGAGAAGTGATGATGGTGCATGGTGGAGGCAATGTGATGGTCTGAGGGCACTTTGGTGGTGGTAAAGTGGATTTGTCAACCCAAACCAACCCAACATGTGGGAGGTGCTTCGGGGGGGAATAGAGTGAAATCTCTTCAGATTGACAACAAATTCACATCTAGAATGCTAAAGGTCTGCAAGGCTACCATTGCTGAATATGTTAGATTCTTTGATGAAAGCAATGTTTGAAGGACAAAATACTCATTTCTTGCCTTGTCAATTCTAACCTATTCATTTAGCTATATTTCCTATTCAAACTCATTTAATGTATGTCATGGAAAACAGTGACATTTCTAAATTCCCCCAAACCTGTGAATAGTAGTGTAACTTAGAAAAGAAATTCAAGACTGTAAGCATCAAATCATGTGATGGCCAGCACAGTCTCCAGAAACCCCATTGACGTGGTTAGGGATGAACTGAGCAGAACAGTTAAAGGAAAGCAACCCATAAGTCCAAAACATTTGTGGGAACATCTGCAACAGTGTTTTAAAGAACTTTCCAAACAATATCCGATTTCCATGGTAGAGAAAAATTACATGAGTGAGTTAGACTGTTATCTTTGCAAAAGGTGGACACTTCGATAAGTCAAACAATTTGGAATCAATTTCGTTAAACATATTCTGCCAAAATATAAAAGATGTGTGGATGAAATAGAAAACATTTGTAGTTTTGTGAGGGTAAGTTCTAAACTCTAGCTAGACCACTAGCTAGAGAAACCATTATAATCATGTCCATTGTCCATTGTCAATTTAAATTAGTCCCAGACGGTCGGGCATGCTTGAGGAATAAAACTTTTACCATAGCTTGTAAGAAGGCATGCCAAAACATCTATTTCTCAGAACAACATTTAAGCAAAGAAGTTGTAATGGCTTATTTGACTCAATGTTCTGAATAGAGCACAGATCTTCGAAAACAGATTTTATTTTTATTTTTTTCTGATCAATCAATTGCAACTTAAGTAGGAACTAAAAAGTCAGGAACCGTGTTTTATCTAGTTCAAACTAATTGTGAAACCATGTATAGCCTGCCTTCCACATGCCTATGAGTGGATTTAGGCATTCAACAGAAGCCAAGTGAAGAACACTCTCCAGGAGGCAGGCAAATTGTTATTCAAGTCTACCATAAAGAGAAGACTTCACAAGAGCAAATACAGAGGGTTTACCACAAGGTGCAAACCATTCATAAGAATAGAACGGACAGATTAGACATTGCCCAAAAACATTTAAAAAATCCATCCCAGTTCTGGAACAGCACACTTTGAACAGATGAAACAACGATCAACAAGTACCAGAATGGTGAGAAGGAAAATGTATAGCGAAGGCTTGGAAAGGCTCGTGTGTGACGACCACGCCATCTACTGCCCATCCTCCCCCTGCAAGAGGCGGGCTTCGGCGTTCGACGTCACCAACCTTCTGACACCATCGCCCCGTATCATCAACTCATTGCACCTGTTGTCTCGTTTAGCGCACCTGATCATCATTTAGCCATTCCCCTCAGTATATATGTTCCCTCTGCTCCCTTTGTCTTTGTGTGTTATTGTCTCTACGATACAGAGCATGTGTCAGCTCATCATTATTAAATGAATCCAAACGTTATAGCTTCGCAGTCCGCTTCCTCCTTCCTTGATCACCAGAACGCTGACAGAATAACACACCACAAAAAACGGAAGAGAATGGAGCACGGAGCTCAAAAAGAAGCCGGTGTTGCGGAGATCATACACGATCACACCAACATGCTGGCCAACCTAGGCGCCACGATGAACACCCTCGTCCAGGCAGTTCAGCGCCTAGAGTTGGCCCG
>JACXGJ010003713.1:0-51319 GCA_016801105.1 Esox niger | reverse complement strand
GCCATCTCAGTCCCCAGACCTGAATATTATTGAAAATCTGTGGTGTGACTTAAAGAGAGCCGTCCATGCTCGGAAACCATCAAACCTGAATGAATTAGAGGTGTTTTGTAGAGAGGAATGGTCCAAAATACCTCCAACCAGAATCCAGACCCTCATAGGAAGCTATAGGAAGCGTTTAGAAGCTGTTATTTCTGCAAAAAGGGGATCTACAAAATATTGAGTTATTTTTTTGATTGTAGTGCCCAAATTTATGCACATGCCTAATTTTGTTCGAACAATCATTGCACACTTCCTATAAATGGTATAAACTTCGTTTCAGTTCTCAAATATCACTGTGTTTGTCTCCTATATGATATATTTAACTGATTTTTTTAATCCTAAGAACCAACGATTTATGAAGGAAAATCATGGACATTAACAAGGTTGCCCAAACTTTTGCAGACCACTGTATATGCGCTCTCCTGTGCGGTTCAATGTCAGTGGAAAGCCCAGTAGTTGACCACCAACACAATATTCCGGCTGAGAACCACAATCTCCATTAGGCCTTCTCCAAATCACATGGCAGCTGTCTCTCACCTAATCAACATTAGGATTCTGCAAGTGCCCTGCTGTCCGGTGCTGCAACCCTGCACAGTCATGTCTCTACAAACCCTGCTGTAGGCCTACATAGAAGAGGATATACAGCAGGAATTGTAGAGGTTCCTGAATCTCTGCATCTCTCCGGCATCTTGATTCCCGGGTTCTGAATGAAGTCAAAGTGAAGAACCGCTATTCATTTCTGTTAGTTCCAGCTGCTATTGAACAACTCTATGGGTCTAAGCACTGCACCAAACTAGACGTATGCAGTACCTACAACCTCGTCCATATCCAGGAGACTGCTTAGGAATGGAAGACTGCTTTCAGCAACACATTAAGGGGCTAAAGCTAGGGTTTGACAATTATTACCACCAACGCTTCCAAGGATTTAGCAAGGTGTCGGCCACTCTTACCGATCTCCACAAGGGTGGCCCCCAACAGCTGTCCTGGAATGCTAAGCCGCAGAACACATTTTGCCTGCTAAAGAGACGATTAATCTCTGCCTTGATCCTGAAACACACTGAGTTAATGTGGCTATTCTTGGTGGGTGTGGACACCTCTGGGGTTGTACAGTGGGGAGAACAAGTATTTGATACACTGCTGATTTTGCAGGTTTTCCTACTTACAAAGCATGAAGAGGTCTGTAATTTGACCACAAGTACACTTCAACTGTGAGAGGAATCTAAAACAAAAATCCAGAAAATCACATTGTATGATTTTTAAATAATTAAATAATAATCAGCAATGTATCAAATAATTGTTCTCCCCGATGTATAAGGGCAGTTCTGTCCTGGTACTCCACCTTCAATTCCAGGAAGTTGTCACCCTTTGGATCTGGTTTGTGACAGTATACTGCAACAGACTGACTAAACATGCAAAGATTATGCAAATTACTTTTGATCCCTGAGAAAGAAAATATTTATTTCTTGGAAATGTGGTTTGAAGTGACAGTGAATAATGTTTGTCCTCTGTGAAACACCTCATGAAGAAAATCAATATCACAGTCTCAAAATAGACTTGCTAAAAACACAGTATTTTGCCGAAGGGTGATTTATTACAGAACACTTTATGTTGGATCCATGTATATATGTTCTTTGAAGCAAAACTAAAATCGTTGTTAGCTTGATGGCTGTAAAAATGAAAATCAGCAGTTATGCCATAACATTTTATAAATAATTTCAGTAAAACATGTTGAACATTCATAATAATTATGCGGACAAGGATGGCTAGCGCTTTATTTCTGATGCATATATAATGCTGTAATATGTTTTATTCTATCCAACTGCATACATTCCATCCTGGCAATTTCTGTACTGTAAACCATAAAAATTCCTACAAATATTAAAACATTTATAGGATATCTTTTCATATTAATTGTGACCAGTCGGGTTGCCAGTCCCAGGACCTTCCATAAAACCCACACCTGGCTGTTGAGCACAGGTAGAGTATGATTGGACACACATGCTGAAAATAATAATCTTGTCTCTGCCCATAAATCCAGCCTAGGCTGGGTATAACAAGAGGTGGCCTATTCCAATGACGGACCTTGACTTTACAAGGGAGATGTTTTTATGTGGGCATGCAGCTTCTGATTCCCAATGGATGTTCTAGACAGCCTGCATTCACCTATCCACTAGACCTCTCCAGTAGATCTCTCCAGTAGACCTCTCCAGTAGACCTCTCCAGTAGACCTCTCCAGTAGACCTCTGATTAATTACTGTAGGATTAGCTCTTTACAATATTTCTGTAGGGTTATCGCTCTGTGTGAAAATGTTCTCCTTGCAAGCTCCTGGATTTCACTGTATGTAAGCTCCCTTTTTGTTTCTGTCATAGCAGTGAAGCCTTTGTGGCACTTTTCCTGTTTTGATGGGTTTTTCAATGGACTTACGTAAAACCTTTCTTTTTGGGTTTACTGTCAAATTGACTCTGTGGCCATTTGTTTGGAATTAGACTTGTCATTCAAAAAGACACCTGTGTTGTACTGTATGTTCCTTTCCTAGTACTGTGATAAAGACAACAGAAATGTTCCCTTTTTGGTAAAGTAGTGTTCTGTGTTTCATTGGTCAGGATGTTCCCGCCAACCTTTTGCATAATACACAATCATTTTAATATAAATTAAAGTTGCGAGCAGCATTTCAGGGGTCAAGCGGGGCACAGGAAGCATCTCACCACATACTCTCACTACAGAAATATGTTTGCTATTGAAAAATGCCCATTGTTGCTAGTAGTCAGGATGTCCAATCGAAAAAAAGGAAATCAAATCAAAACCAAACAAAAAAACTTGAAACCAGAAAAGTAACCATGCAACCCTAGTTCAGCCAGATTGTGAAAAGAAGGGATGAATATTGTTGTCCCTGGCTGGTTTCAATCCACTATTTTCTATGTGGCGAACTGTCTTTAATCATTACACTATTTAAGCAGTACGAATGCACCTTTACCTCAGCCATAAATGTTTTTGCTGAAATAACCTTGAAAATCCACCAGAAATATTTGCTATTCAACCATTTTGTTTTAGCAAATTTAACAGTTTTGTTTTCGGCTACCTATAATATAGCTGCTGATAGTTGTAGCCAGCAAAGTTTTTGTCAACACTGGACAAATCCCAATGCATAATTTATTTTGTCTACAGTAAGGCTAGAACACTAATCAGCTGCACAGCAGTCCATGTCTATTGTTTGCTACCTAGTGTTTGCAACACTGCAATAGTCACCAAGCATTAACAACCCTGCATTAGCCACCTAACGTTGAGCTTGCTAGCCACCTGAGTGACAGCAGAAATCCTTTTCTTCTGGCATCACAAGCACACGCAGTGGCCAAAATTATGTCACCCTGGTTGAATTCCTAATACCATTGATTTTGAATGGGAAAGGGTTTAGCTTGTTAAGCTGAATCCTTAGCTCCATCGATTAAAACAACTGTAAACAATGAGTCCCTCAATTACCATATTTAGTGATTGTTTATGTATATGGGGAGGGGTCATGGATTAGTCCGTTGAGGGTTGTGTGTGTATGTTGGGAGATGGCATTCTCAGTTGAAATAGAGTGTCCTGGAGCAAAGCGGGAATTATGGTGCTGAATGCGGAACTGAAGTCCACAAACAGGATTCTGGCATAGGATCCAGGGGAATCCAGTTGCTGGAGGATGAAGTGAAGAGCCATGTTGTCCACATCGTTGGCTCTGTAGACACTGCAGTGGATCTTGTAGAGGGTCGGTGATGTTCTTGTGGTGGGATAGTACAAGACACTCAAATGACTACATAACCACAGAAGTCAGGGCGACTGTAGTCGTGAAGTCCTGTGATCCTTGCCTTCTTGGAGACAGGGATGATGATGGAGGACTAAAAACAAGCATGGATGCAACATGTCTCCAATGAGGTGTTGAAGTAAGTGAACACAACAGATAGCTGATCTGCACAGTGCTTAAGGGTGGATAGGGAGACACTGTTGATGGTGTCTGTTGGCTGGACATACAGGCAGATATGTTGTCAGGGCTGCTCTTTTGTCTTTCAAATCTGCAGTTGAACTCATTCAGGTTGTGGGCAAGTTGCAGGTCATTAATGGAGTCGAGGGATTTAGGCTTGTAGTTGATAATCTGTTGGAGGCCTCTCCAAACAGAAGCAGAGTAGCCGGTCGAAGACATATTTTCGCTCCATACAGGCATTTGGCCTCTTTCACTACTTTACCAAAGCTGTATTTAACCTCTCTGTACTTGTCTCTGTCCCAGCTCTTGAATGTCTCTTGTTCCAAATGCATTTGTCTGAGTTTGGCAGTGAACCGGGGTTTGTCGTTGTCGTAGCTCACCCTGGTCGGTGTTGGTACATAGCTGTCCTCACAGAAGCTGATGTGTGAAGTCTCACTATCAGAGTACTTATCCAGACTATTTTTGGCAAACCTATACAATGTCCCTATCAGTGCATTCCAGACACACACAGATTCTCTGTTGCTTCACTGCTACAAATCTTTGACTTTGGCACAACAGGTTTAGAAAGTTAAAATTTTTGCCTGTATGTGGCTATTAGATGGACCATGACGTGGTCTGAGAGACGCTGGGCACAGTGTGATAGCCGTTGTTGATTGTAGTGTAAAAGTGATCCAGAATGCTTGCCTCACTGGTCGGGACTTTAATAAACATTATAATATGGGAGTTCCTGGCTTAGGTAACTTTTGTTGAAGTCACTGAGAACAATCGGTAAGGAGTCCGGGTATAACTGCTCTGCCTGGAGAATGAGTTCGGCCAGCTGCTTTTGTGTCTCGTGCACGTTGGCTGACGGTGGAATGTAAAAACCATCTAGGATAAATGATGAGAATTACCTGGGCGGTAGAAAGGTCTGCAGTTGATAAATGAGTTCAGGACAGGGGAACAATGTCGTAGTATGACAGTCACATCGTTGCTCCAGCCGTTATAAATGTAGAAACATATTCATCCCCTCGTTTTGATCGAGAGCTCAGTGTCACGATCTGTCCGGATTGAAAAATGAATCAATTGCAGCGCAGAGTCAGGTAGAGATTCACACAGCCACGATTCTGTAAAACACAAGGAGGAAAAAAAGGAGAGTTCTCTGTTTATCCCCAACATTAAGTGAAGTTAGTCCTGTTTTTTGCTGAGTGATTGCACGTTGGCAAGGAATATTCCAGGTAGTGGAATCTATAGTCTGCAGTGCCTAGCACGTTCCAGCACCCAGGCACGCTTACCTCTCCAGTGGCGTTTCACTGCTTGACAATAAGCACATGTATCTTTGATGAAAATGCCGAGGAATTCAAAGGATTTTAAGAGAAAAAAAAAGCTTTTGCCCTAATGTTGATGAGCTCTTCTCTTATGAAAACAATTTAAGAATTTGCGCAGAACACTAATTTAACACACAAAATAAGACAGAATTGCATACCAACTGTCTGAGGCAGCCATTTGTGGCATCATTCACCTTTTTGCACCTGTAGGTTTTCTTTTCAAACCCATTTGTGACTAACCTGATCAAGCTTTTCATCCAGCTAATTATTAGAATCAGGGGTGCCAATTATTGTTGGAGAGAAAACCTACTGGACATTAGATCTCCAGGAACAGGGTTTGGCAGCTCTGTCCTAGAGTAAGTATTTACCCCCTTTAGTCATTTTTTTATAGCTTCTTTGGCAGCATTTACAGCCATGAGTATTTGCAGCTCCAGAAAAAAATGAAGAGCCCACAGCACCTTTTTCTATCCATTCCAAAAAAGATCAAACGTAAGGTTTTGAGTGAAGAACAGAAGACTTCAAATGAAGAGACTACTGCAAATTGAATGCTTCTGTTTCCTTCTCAAAACATTTCTTTTCAACTTTTTGGGGGGTGAACTAAAGCGGGTGAATACTTATTCTAGGCCAGAGCTATAGTTAGTATTTTTTCCAGTTCTGGACACAACAATTTTGCCCTTTGTTCAAGTTACTAAAACTCCATCAAGATGGATGGGGACCTTCATTGCACAGTAATTTTCTTTTTTCCCACATATTTTTTATTGGAATATGGCTTTGAGAGGGCTACTCAAGAACATTCACCGATCTGCCCCAAGGCTAGCTTTGACATGGTCTCTTGGTTGTGTGCTTGGGGTCAATATTGTGCTGAGAGATTCATCTGTTCCCCGGTCTGAGGTCTTGTGTGACCTGGAGCCGGTCTTCTTCTCTGACGTTTATTTTTTTTGCTCTGTTTAACCTTCCCCAAAATTCTGAGTATTCTACCTGTCCCTGCTGGTGAAAAGAATCCACACAGAATTATGCTTCCACCACCAAACTTCAGTGCAGGAAGGGTGTTCACAGGATGATATGCATCAGACCATATTCTACTTGGTCTCAGAGTCAACCACATTTGTTGCCAGTCCCCCCACACTCTCCCACTTTGTGAAGCACACAAGCTATTGTTGCAGTATGTACAGCTGGCATGGGCAGCTGGTGGCCCGCGGGCCGCATGCGGATCCCACCCCCTCTTTCTGCGGCCCTCGGATTAATTTAGAAAACAGTAAAACCAATCTATATATTTTGCATTTTTACAGGCATCAACCATTGTGAAAACAATGTCTTGATTAACCTTCTACATTTAAGTAAAATTCTCCAACTTTAATAGATTTTTATTCCAAATATTGGCGGTCAGCCAAACACTCAATCACAACTTATAGTGTGTTTACATCTGTGGTTCTATTGACAAAAATGACTATCACAAACTATTGGGGATGACTTTTGGTCTCAACCCTGACTGCAGTTGGTTTCAAAACCATACATTTCAATGTTAAAACTATTGAGTGGAAAATGTATCTAACCTTCAATTAATGCTTGATTATCCCCAAATGTAATATGCAGATTTATTGTCCTACCACTCTCTAATATTCTTTGCAGTTTGCATAAATATGCTTGTCATGTGGATATAGTAACTTAATATTCTTGTAGACATTCCAAAACATTGATAAAAAGTATGACTAAACCAAAAGCAGACATGACGACCCAAGTGTTGGGTCCTGTCCGGGACCTCCCCTAAGGTCTTACGCTGCTATGTTATTGTGCTGGGGGAGTAGGGTCTACAATTTCCCTGTCTTCTGCTGTTTTAAATTTAGGAGGACTTGACACACACCTGTGGAGTACCAGGCTTGACTCGTTGCGGTCCCTGTCCAAAGTCCTCCTGGTTGTGTTGCAGATCAAGACGATACCTGACGATGTCTGCTGCCACTCTGATGACCCCCCTGTCTGTCCCTGTCCTTGACCATCCAGTCATGCTTCCAATCTGGACTAGGTTTAAATCGACTCTGGGCTCAGCCCACATGCATCAATTAACTATTACAATTTGGACTCTTAATATGTTTACCCGGCACAGCCAGAAGAGGACTGGGCACCACTCGGAGCCTGGTTCCTCTCTAGGTTTGTTCCTACATTACAGGCTTCTTAGGGAGTTTTTCCCTAGCCCTGAAGTTCAACACTACTGTTATTTGCTCCCTAGGGTTTAAGGCTGGGTGTTTTGTAAAAGCACTTTGTGACAACTGCTGATGTAAAAAGGGCTTTATAAAATACATTTGATTGATTGACTGAAGTAAGCCTATGTTACTCTTGCTCCTCCAGGGCAGTGTGTGGGGATATTTGACTTGAGCACTCCCCCCCCGTGTGCTGCCCCCTGAACCAGGAGGGGTGAAGCTATTTAGTCAGTTAACTTGTTCTATAAAACACAAATGTCATCTTAGTTATAAGAGAATCACAAAAAAAAAAAAAAGCCTAATTAACAAAAGCCAATTCAGCATTTTAAATAAAATATTAAATTTTATTGTAGGGGATAAACTCGATTTTGGCTGTCGTCACCATTTTTGTCATCATTTCACATGAGATTGCAATCTCAATCTTTTGTCTAAAACCAAATTGTAACATATATTAGAACCAAATTCAGTGCACATGGAAAGCCATGTGTTTTACTTAACTTTAAAAAATGATTACCCTCTGTGTATTGTTTCCCTCTCATCAGTCGTCCTGTGACGAGGCAGAGAGAGAGAGAAATAGAACACACACACTCCAACTTGGTGGAAGACACAGTCTCCTTAATTTTAACTACTATGACCATGTGGATTCTTCATTCTACCACTTATATTATATAAAAGGAGAGGGAAACAATATTTTAAACTTTTGTTAAAAAAAAAAACGAGAATATTTTACCTGATTAGAAAATGTTAATTGTCCCAATATCTAATTCATTACTAGGGTTAGATGTACCCACGTCGGCAAGTGAAAAGCTCAGCACGCAACAGATGGTTACCTTGCGGTGGCCCTGTTAAAGCCGCTTGAGGCCTTACGGTTTTCAACATTGTTATCAATGCAATAAATGCGTTTGATTTAAAATGACATAGTGAATTTGACAAAGCACAACAAAACAGGCTATTCCTTGAATACCTATTAAAACATGTTCTATACCTTTCAAATGAATATTTACTTGAATAAGCCAGGTCATTATCAAGGGAAGTGATCAGATTTCCTTAATAAGTTCCAGTTCTACTCAATATTTAGGCACAATACATTTTTGGAAACACATTAAAAACTCTTAATAAATGATTATATAAGCTCACGTCCATTCCAGGTATCGCCAGGAAATCCTCCGGCTTTAATTCCTGAATTCCATACATGGGAGATTTTTTCTTGCTGCTGCACAGCATGTGGGCAGAATGTCTGATTCCAACTGTCTGTGCATCCTGTCTTTTTCCTTCAGTTCTTCTTGCAACACTCATTCTGCCAACGGCCAGGGATTCCACAATAGTGACATGATCCTGGGTTCTTTTTCAATGGGCTTTGAGTGTCTTTAGATGTTTTTCCTGCTTTCAATGTTTCCAGTTCCTTTATCAACTTTTCAAGTCCTCTTTTCAACTTGTCCAGTTCAGCCATTTGTTCAGCCAACGCCCAAACACATTCTTTCTTTGAGGAATTTATCATTCCATTTTTGAATTTCTGATAACACAATCAACGACCATGTTTTTTGTAATTCATCAGGCATTCTTTGAATTTCTTCCCATATTTTCTGTATATCAACAAAAACTCCACAAAACTTGTTCTGGAACAAAGGCATATTTTTGAATGATCTCTGGGTGACAATCATTTATTTTCAAGCTGTTTTTGATGTCTACAGCCAATGATTTTGCAATTTTTCTGAAATTACCACATTGTTATTTTCTTTACTTCCCCACCTGCACAAGACATAAATTATTACTGCACATATGTCAACCTGCTATCCGCCTAGCAAGGACTTTGTGATGAATGACGAAGGTTTCTCACTTATATAAGAGTGGTCTATATTAGGTCTTGTAATACACACGTGACACACTATTCAGTCTAGTAAGCACTTCCCATCACAACAGGGAAGATATAGTGTCTTCTGTTGAGTCTCTGGAGTAAGACTAAGAACATATCTTTCAGTGTCAACGTCTTGCGTGTCCTCAGGTTTCCATTGCCTAAAAAGCAACATTTTTAGGTCTTCTTTTGTTCACAAAGTGAACACAGTCTTTGATGCCAGGACACATGGGAGGCAGTCAATGGTCATAACCATCAAGCCTATGACAGTCTAGGAGGTTGGCTAGGAGGTATAGACAGGATGTGTGGGGCCCATCAGTAACAGGCAACATGTCTTATCAATGGTCCTTTGTTCAGAGTTAGTCAGCACATCTGTGTTGTGTTAAGTTTTTCACGCCTATTTCCTCTCACGGGGAAAGATGAGCAGTGCAGGAAAACGGCACGTTGTTCAATATTTAAAAAAAATGCCCTTATATATGTGAACTAGCACCAGACCTAGTTTACTTTTAATGTATTTGTTTGTAAGTTTATCTGTGGCCCCCAGATGACTGCGACCCCCTGATGTTATTCCAAGTTATCTGCGGCCCCCTGATGACCAGTACATAATATCTGTGGCCCACACCCAGATCCAGGTTGCCCATTCTTGATGTAGTGTCCCAACTCAGCCTTGGAAGACTGTTACTCCTGACATTCGCCCCCAGATACTTTTTTGAGGAGGGCCTGATTTAGACAGATTCACAATTGTCATATTCTCTTGATTTATATGTGATGGGGTTTTCATTGCTATGGGGGATAATCACTGCTTTGGAAGTTTACTTCCATTCTACACCTGATCAGTGCCTTTGAAAACTTATTTCAGATTTGACTGAATGTTCCTTGGTCTTCATGATGTAGTTTTTTTTGGAATTGTTTGAACCAACTGTGGGACCTCACAGAGTGTCAGGGTTGCAGGGAGTGGAGACAGACGGAGGATGCCCTGGAGGGGGAAAGGTCAGTGACAAAGTCTACCAAGAGATGAGACCAGGGTCGTTGTGGAACCGAATGATAGAAGTCACCTCTCCCCCCCATCATAGAGGGCATTGGCCTTTAGGTTTTTCGAACCTGGCCTGTAGGACAGTGTGAACTGGAACCTGGTGATGAACAGAGCCCACCGGGCCTTTCTTGGGTTTAGCCTCTTTGCTGCCCTGATGTACTCCAGGTTCTGGTGGTCCATCCACACCAGAAAAGGGTGTTTGGCCCCCTCCAGCCAATGCCTCCACGCATTCAGGGCCTTCTTGACCGCTTGGAGTTCTCGATCTCCGATGTCATAATTCCTCTGGGCAGGGTTCAGCTGTTTGGAATAGAAGGCGCATGGCCGCAGCTTAGGAGGGGTCCCGGTGCGCTAAGACAGCATGGCTTCAACTCCCACTTCTGTTGTGTCCACCTCTTCGATAAATGGGAGTAAGGGGTCGGGATGTGCCAGAACGCGAGCTGTGGTGAAGCCCCAAGTCCACCACACTGACCCCTCGGATGAACCTAAGGAAGTAATTTGCGAACCCCAGGAGTCGCTGCAAGGCTTTCACGGTGGTGGGAGCAAGCCACAACCTGACTGCGCCAACGCGGTGCTCCTCCATCTCCACTCCCTTGGTGGATATGAGATATCCCAGAAAGGACACTGACTGCTGAAAAAACAAACACTTTCCAGCAAACATCGTACCAACAACACATGCTGTGCGTGATCAGTGGAATAGACTAGAATGTTGTGTATATAGACCACTACGCCCTGTCCAAGCATGTCCCGCAAGACCTCGGTAATGAAGGCATGGAAGAACGAAGGGGCTTTGGACAGTCCAAAGGGCATCACGAGATATTCATAGTGCCCTGTGGTTGTGGAAAAGGCAGTCTTTCATTCGTCACCTGCATGAATGCGCACCAGGTTATAGGTGCTCCTCAGGTCCAGTTTCCAGGTCCAAGTATCACACTCTGTGCATCTGCTCAATGATGGTAAGGATAAGGGGTAGCTGAACTTGATGGTGGCTTTATTCAGCGTGCGATAATCTGTGCAGGGGCGCAATCCCCCATCCTTTTTCGTCACGAAAAAGAAGCTTGAGGTGGCTGGCGACATGGAGGGACGGATAAACCCCTGCCGAAGGCTCTCTTGCATGTAAGTCTCCATAGACTTAGTCTCCGAGTAGGAGAGAGGGTAGACGTGCCCTCTCGGGAGAACTGCATCTGACAGCTGGTCAATGGCACAATCCCCAGGATGATGAGGAGGTAGTAGTGTAGCCAGGGATCTAGAGAACACCTGTTGCACATCTCGGTATTCCTCTGGTAATTCCACTTGAGGGGCATGATCCGGACTTTCCACCATAGTGGTGTTGGCAGACACTGCGAGACACCTCCCCTGACACTCTGGCAACCAACCCAGCAATCACCTCTCTGACCAGCAAATTACAGGGTTATGTAGGCTCAAACAGGGTAGACCTAGTACGATGGGGTGCGTGGGGATGTCCAACAACAGAAAGGTAACCTGTTCTAAATGGGCGTCATGGGTATGCAGAGAAACGGGAACTGTGGAGAACTGTACAAGCCTTCAATCAATCAATCAAATGTATTTTATAAATACATTTTTTACATCAGCAGTTGTCACAAAGTGCTTTCACAAAACACCTGGTCTTAAACCCCAGGGAGCAAACAACAATAGTGATGAACTTCAGTGGCTAGGAAAAACTCCCTAAGAGAGCCGAAATTTAGGAAGAATCCTAGAGAGGAACCAGGCTCCGAGTGGTGACCAGTCCTCTTCTGGCTGTGCCGGGTGAACATATTTTAATAGTTCAATGCATTTGGGCTAAGCCCAGAGTCTATTTAAACCTAGTCCAGATCGGAGGCATAACCAGATGGACAAGGACAGGGACTGACGGGGGGGGTCTGCAGAGTGGCAGCTGAAATCGTAAGAATCGTCTTGCAACACAACCGATCTGCAACACAACCAAGAGGACTTTGGACAGGGACCGCAACGAGTCAAGCCTGGTACTCCGCAGGTGTGGGTTAAGACCTCATGTCCTCCTAAGTTTAAAACGACAGAAAACAGGGAACATTTTGAAAATGCATTCTTTAGATCTACAGGGATTATAGTGGAAAAGGAGAACTGACCCTACTCCCCCAGCACAATGATATAGCAGCGTAAGACCTTGGGTCTGAGACAGGGGGGTCCAGTGACACTGTGGCCCTATCCGGAGGAGGGACCGGACAGGGCCCAACAGGCAGGAAATCAATCCACCCACATTGCAAAGCATCAACCAAAGGGACACCCACCAACTGCAATCATCCTGAATGAGGGCAGAGTATTGCCAGCAGAGCACAGCCCAATTGCACAAGTGTGCAACAGAGAGACAACAACAAGCCAGTGACTCCGCCCCCGAATGGCATTGGAGGATGGGCATCACAGTGGCGATGAGAGCCCAATTGGCAAGACAGCAAGGGTGGACAGTATCAGGCCTTTCTGGTCACCTTTACGCCCCTGGGCCAGACTACACTTAATCATAGACCAGGCTGAAGAGATGAGTCTTTAGTAGACACTTGAAGGTTTGCACTGAGTCCGCATTTTTAATTTTGATTGGCAAATCATTCCAAAGTAGTGGAGCTCTATGAGAGAAGGCCCTGCCTCCGGCTGTTCGTTTAGAAATTTTAGGTACAGTAAAAAGGCCTGCATCTTGTGAACTAAGGTTACATGCAGGTATGTATGGCTGGATCATTTCAGCGAGATAAGTAGGAGCAAGTCCATGAATTGATCAATAGGTTAACAATAAAACCTTAAAATCAGCCCTAACCCTAACAGGCAGCCAGTGTAAAGAGACTAGTGCTGGAGTAATGTGTTCAATTTGTTTTGTTCTAATTAGGATTCTAGCAGCAGTGTGCAGCACTAACTGAAATGTATTTAATGATTTATCAGGGTAACTGGAAAAAAGAGCATTGCAGTTATCTAATCTTGATGTAACAAAATTGTGGATTCGTTTTTCTGCGTCCGTTTTTGATAGAAAGTTTCTGATTTTTGCATTGATTCGAAGATGAAAATAAGCAACTCTTGAGATATATTTTATATGTTCATCAAAGGAGAGGTCAGGATCGAGGGTAACGCCGAGATTTCTTACAGTAATTTTGCGATAAGACCATGCAGCCATCGAGGTTCACAGTGAGATCTGCTAATAAGTCTTTGTTTATTTTTTTCCTAAAACAAGCATTTCTGTTTTTCTTGAGCTTGAAAGCAAGAAGTTCTCTGTCATCCACTTCCTAATATCTGAAACACATCCTTCCAAAGTAGCTAATTTTGGGGTTTCTCCATGCTTCATCGAAATATATAACTTTGTGTCATCAGCATAGCAGTGAAAATTGACATTGTGATTTCGGATTACATCTCCAAGAGGCAGCATATATAGTGAGAACAATAAAGGGCCCAGGACCGAGCCTTGAGGAACACCAAAACACACTTTTGTTTTGTCCGAGGATATACCATCCACATACACAAACTGATATCTTTCAGATAAATAAGATTTAAACCAGGCTAGAACATTCCCACGTAGCCCAATATGGGTTTCCAGTCTCTCTAAGAGAAGGGAGTGATCAGTAGTGTCAAAAGAAGCATTAAGATCAAGAAGCAACAGGACGGATGCAGAACTGGAGCATTTCACAAATGTTATTTGTCTTCAGAAAAGCGTTCAGTTGTTTTTTGAGAGGAATGGCTCCTTGAGTAATTTAGTTGGAACTGGGTCTAGTTGACAATTTGTGGGTTTAGAACTCATTACAAATTTAGTGAATGTGTTGAGTGATACAGGATCAAAATGTTCCAGTGTCCCCATTGACACCTGATTAGGAAGGTTCAGGACATTCTCAGGACAAATGAGATTTTGGGGTCTGTAATTATTTGAGGAGTCAATTATTTGTTTTCCAATGGTGATGATTTTTTATCAAAAAAGTTCATGTATTCATTTCAGCTAAAGTGAAGACCCACTTCTCTTGTTGAGTGTTGCTTTTTAGTTAATTTCGTAACTGTATCAAAGATACATTTTGTACTGTTTTTGTTCACCTCAATCAGATTAGAGAAATACGCTGATCGAACAGAGTGTTTTTTGGTATTTAAGTGTGCTGTCTATCCTGGCTAGTCTGAATAATTCCAACTTGGTGGAACACCACGTTCGCTCCAATTTTCTGGAGGCTTGCTTTAGTTCTCTAGTCTTTTCTGAGTACCAGGGAGCAAGTTTCTTGTTGTGTAATTCTTTTGTTTTAAGTGGTGCAACTGTATCTAAAGCATTTCACAGTGTTAAATTAAGATCCTGGATTAGATAGTTTGCGGATTTATTTTATTTTTCACTGATGAGCAAGCTTGGAAGAATATCGAGAAAGCTATTTGTAGTCCGATAATTTATAGTGCGGCTTTTCAAACTCATTGTTTGCGGAGCGAGTGGACTCCTTGTTTTCACGGTAAATGTAATAAGACAATGATCCGATATTCCAGGATTTACGGTTGAAATTATTAGATCTAAAATATTGATTTCTCTTGATAGGACTAAATCTAAGGTATGATTGTGGGTGTGCGTTGGACCGGAGACCCATTGAGTCAATTATCACTTCAAAGGCCTATTAAAGAGGGTCGTTTGACTTTTCCATATGAATATTGAAATCACCCAAAATTTGAATACTATCTGCCATGACTACAAGGTTAGACAAGAATTCTGGAAACTCATTGAGGAACATTGTATATGGCTCAGACGGCCTGTAAATAGTGGCTATGTAAAACGATTTATCAGCCTGGTTAACTTTCATGAGCAAAACTTCGAAAGAATGAAAACCAGGGATGTGTTTAAGAGTAAATTTATATTTACTGTCATAAATATTAGCAACACCCCCTCCTTTTCGGGATGCATGGGGGATATGATCACTAATATAGCCAGGAGGAGAGGCCTCATTCAGGGCAGTAAATTCATCAGGCTTCAGCCATGTTTCACATAATCCATTAACATCAAGTTTATGATCAGAGATCAATTCATTTACTGCAATTGCCTTTAGAGCAAGGGACCTAACATTTATGAGTCCAATTTTGAGATGCGAGGTAAGATAGTCATTTTTATTTGTGACCGTGGTGGATGAAAGGTTTTATCTTAATAAGGTTGCTGTTGTTAGCGCTCCCTTGTTTAACGTTTCTCAGCCTGGAACGAGTCCCAGTCGCAATAGGCAACGCTGTACTATCTACTCTGGCTATGCTATCGGCAGACTCCACTATGCTAGCAGGCTGGCTAACAGCCTGCAGCCTGTCCTGCACCCTATCTCATGGTGAGGCTATAGGAGTGAGACTCCTGTCAATGTTTTTAGATAAAATAAGAGCACCACTCCGGCTAGGATGAAGTCCGTCGCTCCTCAGCAGATCAGGCCTGACCCTATGTATGGGCAAGTCCTAAAAAGAGAGCCGGCTATCTACAAACACCACCTACAGCAATGTGATTGAGTTGGTCAAGTCTGCTGTAGAGCTCGTCACTACCCCTAGCTGGGAGGGGGCCAGAGACAATTACTCGATGCCAACACATCTTTCTAGCTAGTTTACACGCTGATGCTATGTTCTGCTTTGTAACCTCTGACTGTTTCATCGTAATGTCGTTGGTGCCAACGTGAATAACAATATATCTGCATTCTCTATACTTGACACTTTTAGACTTCGCTAGCACCAACCCCAGATTTGCGGCTACGTCTGTGGCTCTGCCCCCAGGTTAACAGTGTACGATCAGTGGCTGATTCTTTAGTCTAATACTGCAGGTAATGGATTCGTCGATGGCTAAAGTTTTCAGTTTTTCCTGGCCACCGGTAGAAAAGGCCTGTCGATCATTTCCCTCCGAAGACGGCTCGGGTCTTGACTCCGACTCTAGTGGGGAAAACCTGTTGAAAATCTCAGTCGGCTCTAGTAGCGACCCAGGTTTAACTGGTCGGCAACATTTCTTCCGAGTGACCAAGAGAAGGTTTTTGCCCGGCTGCAGGAGCTGTGCCGGGGGGCTAACAACAGGAGTGTTTCTTCCTGGCAGCACAGACGCAGTTTTTCCCATTTCTACACTAACATAATCCTTGCCTGACATTTGCATCTGAAGCTGAGCCTCTAACTCTGCTATCTTTAACTGAAGATGGCAGTTTCCCTTCGTGCAGTACCTACAACAATTACAGTACTTACAACTAAGCAGCGTACAGCGCCTTGTCCCTATTGGGCGATTATCCAGGGCTCGAACTTAAATGGGGAGTTATAGTGGAATCTGCGGAATGCGGTGGCTAATGCGCTGTCCAGGAAATTCCCTGCAGCTCCAGAGTCAATAAGAGCAAATGGGAGTGCTGGGCTAGGGTAACCCGGTAAGGAGACAGGAAAACACACTGGTTGAAGTGACAGAGAAGGAGCGGCGGTAGTACTTCTTACCTGGGCTGGGGTAGGAGGCGCTCCAGATTTGTCACCTCTTCTGAATGTGGAAAGGGGGCAGGTTGGGTGTAAATGAACCCTCTCCCCACAGTAGAGACAAAGACACAGGCTCCTCGGTCTCGAACGCTCTGTGTCTGACAACCGTGTCGCACCCACCTCCATTGGCTCTGCAGGCGCTTCTAACGGGACCGCAGGAGGTTGTCCAGACGAATAGCCATGTGGATGAGCTGGTCAAAGGATAGGTCATCATCTGATACAGTCTGTATTTCCTCTCGCAGACCATTGCGAAAAACAGTGACCAGAGCAGATTCGTTCCATCCAGTGGATGCTGCTATGGTTCATAACTCTAGGGCAAACTCCAGGCGATTGATAGCCGCCAACATGCTGTCCATGGCGCTACCGAACTTAACGGGGCAGTCTCCATGGTACTGAACAACATTGGCCATGGTTGCTGGCTCTGCCTTTCCTGCTGTCTCCATATGTTCAGATTGGCTATTCTGTCACGGGGTTGTAGGGAATAGAGACAGATGCAGGAAATGCGGTAAGGGTTTTTATTTTCCCAACTCAAAGCACATCAAAACACTGACTGGGCAAACCCAAAGTAAAGTGAGGTGTAATGCCTCCAAAACAGAACACGCGGACGAAGCTCAAATGCCACAATACATACTCACATGGTAGTTTCGTACTCACTGCACAGTGACATGGAAATAATAGCCAACAAGGTACTGGGGAAACAGGGCCATATATACAGACATAATATTCAATGACAATGGGACAGGTGTGGGCAGCAATATGGGGACAGTCCGGGGTGAGGGTGATTAGGAGGAACAGTGGTACCTAAAAGGCGGGTGACATAAACCTCCGAAGCTGGTGCAATGGAGGAGCACCTGTGCCGGGGGGGATTCGTGACAAAGAGACAGGTGTAATATTTAATACATTTTTGTGTTGATTGATGGCAAAAATTCTAAGATGAATCTATTTTGATTTCATATTGTAACAACATCTGGTGGTCCTAGGAGGTGAATAATTTGAAGAGACCATACTAAGATAATTTAATTCAGATTTTAAAATAATTTTATTCTACATTTATTTGACAATTCCTTATTCAGAGTTGTGCTTTTTCATTTTTATTTGGTCAGACTTGTGCTAAATTGTCAATCACGAGCAAAGACACCAGACATCATTAACAATCTATAATCCTGTTTCCAAAAAAGTTGGGATGCTGTGTAAAATGCAAATAAAAACAGAATGCAGTGATGTGCAAATCATTTATCACTACAATTAATTAAAAAAAGTACAAAGACAACATATCAGATGTTGAACAGAGAAATGTTATTTGGGAAAAATACATGCCTAATTTGAATACAATACATTTAAAAAAATGTGGGACAGGAGTATGTTCACCACTGTTTTGCATCACCTCTTCATTTAACAATACCCTGTATGCGTTTGAGAACTTAGGATACCAATTGCTGAAGATTTGAATGTGAAATCTTTTCCCATTCTTGCTTGATATAGGATTTCAACTGCTCAACAGTTCGGTGTCTCCTATGTCATGTTTGTCGTTTCATAAAATGGCAAATTATTTCAATGGGAGACAGGTCTGGACTGCAAGCAGGCCAATTTAGCACCCAGACTCTTACTATGGAGCCATGCTGTAGTATTTCATGCAGAATGGTTCATCATTGTCTTGGTGAAATATGCATAGCCTTCCCTGAAAAATATGTTGTCTGGATGGCAGCATTAATAGCTCCAAAACCTGTATACATTGTTCAGCATTTAAGGTGCCTACACAAATGTGCAAGTCACCCATGCCATGTGCACTAATGCTCCCCCATAGTGTCATGAATGCTGGCTTTTGAACTGAACAACAAGCTAGATGGTCCCTCTTCTTGTTAGCCCAGAAAAATATGTATACCCTTGGATAATTGGTAATATATGTACCATTTGTAAAGAAAACATGAGTGAGCAGGCAAAACACATCTTTCATTTCTTATTCACATTCAACTGTAGGTCATAACAGAATGGCACAATCATAAAACAAAACATTGACCCCTTTTCAAAAGTCTGTATATCCTTAGTACTTAATACTGTGTATACAAAGTCGTTGGTCATCTGGCATTAACGGCATGTTTGAGATCTCCCCATAGTGGCTTGGTGATATTAATGTCAGAAGACTGTGATCGCCACACCAGAATCTTCAACTTTTTCTGCTGTAACCACTGGAGGGTCAACTTGGCCTTGTGCTTAGGGACATTGTTGTGCTGGAAAGTCCAAGAGCTTCCCATGCACAGCTATTCTGCAGAAGGATGCTAACTATCTGCCAGTATTTGCTGATATGACGCAGCATTCATCTTGCCATCAATTGTCATGATTCCCTGTGCCTTTAGAGCTCACATACCCCAAAAACATGAGTGAGCCACCACCATGCTTCACAGTGGGGATGGTATTCTGTTCATCATAGGCCTTGTTGACCCCCTCTCTAAACATAGCGCTCATGGTTGTGACCATAAAGCTCTATTTTGATCTTGTTACTCCAAATTACAAAGTGCCAGGAGCGGAGGCATGTTTTCGGGCATATTGTAAGCAGGCTTTTTTGTGGCATTACTGCAGTAAAGGCTTCTGTCCGGCAACTTGACTGTGCAGCTCAGTTTTGTTCAAGTAGTGTCGTATTGTGTTCTTTGAAAACAACCATGCCGTCTTTTTCCAGAACAACCTGTATTTCTCCTGAGGTTAGCTGTGGGGTTTTCTTTGTATCCTGAACAATTCTTCTTTCTGGCAGTTTTGGCTGAAATCTTGATCCTTGAATTTTCCACTTCTTAGTAAATGACTGAACAATACTGAAGAACAATTGCAAGGCTTTGGACTTTTTAATCCTTTTCCTTCTTTATGAAGTTCCATTACCATGTTACGCAGGTGTATTGACAGTTATTTTTTGCTCCCCATGGCTCAGTATCTAGCCTGCTCAGTGCATCCACGTAAGAGCTAAGAAACCTAATGACTATATATACAGTCATTAATTCCAATTTAAAAAGACACAGGTCTGGGAAATTCTCCTTTGATTGCTATTTTCACCTGTGTGTCACCTTGTGTGTCTGTAAAAAAAAACTGTGTTAAACGTTTGACCAGGGCCATTTGGGTGATTTCTATTATCATTGATTAAAAAAAGGGCCAAAAACCTATGTGATAATAACTGGCTTCATATGAACACTATCCTAAAATAAGAGGTTTTATTTGCATGATCTGTCATATTTTCAAAATTAAGACCAACATTTCACAATTTCTGCCAGGGTATGCAAACTAATGAGCTCAACTATATATGGTTTCTTCTTTGCATGGTGTTTTGAACTAGCATTTGTATATGCAATGACGTACTGCATTCACAGACTATGGTTTTCAGAAGTGTTCCTGAGCCCATGCAGTGAAGTCCGCTACAGAATCGTGTCTGTTTTTAATGCAGAGCCACCTGGGGGCCTGAAGATCATGGCCATCCAATCTTGGTTTTCGGCCTTGTTCCTTGCATACAGAGATTTCTCCAGATTCTCTGAATCTTTTATGATATAAGGCACTGTAGATGATGATATCCCCCAAAACCTTGCAATTGTACATTGAGAAACGTAATTAGTAGTCTCTCACAGAGTGGTGAGCCCCTCCTTATCTATACTTCTGAAAGACTCATTTTCTCTGGGATGCTCTTTTTATACCCAATCACGTTACTGACCAGTTGCCAATTAACCTAATTAGTTGTTAGATGTTCCACCAGTTATGGGTTTTAGCATGACACAACCTTTCCAGACATTTGTTGCCCATCCCATGTCTTTTATCGAAACATGTTGTTGGCATCCAGGGACGACAACAGGAATCCCAGGACCTGGGACAAAACTGAATGTTTAGGACCCAAACATTTTTATAAATATCAATGATGTTACTGTTCATAAAACAGGTCATAAACATTTGTTTAATATTTTAGCTAGGTAGTACTAAATACCAAGATTGACTGACTAATAAGTAATTATATTTAAGCCAACCAAATGGGCCCGGGACAATGTTACCGGTTGTCCCCACGTCAGCGTCACTGAAATATTGTTGGTATATAGTCGGTATATCATTTTCAAGACACAAAAACATTTTGCAGTTGTAACATTTGATATGTTGTCTTTGTACTATTTTTATTGAAAATAAGGTATAAAAAATATGCACATCATTGACTTCTGATTTTCTTTCAATTTTACACAACATTCCAACCTTTTGGGAAATGAGGTTTAAAGGGACATACAAATACACTGAACAAAATTATAAACACAACACTTTTGTTTTTGCCCCCATATATCATGAGATGAACTCAAAGATCTATGACTTTCTCTATGTACACAAAGGTGTATCTCTCAAATATTGTTTACAAATCTGTGTTAGTGAGCACTTTTCTTTTGCTGAGATAAGCCATCCACCTCACAGGTGTGGCATATCAAGATGCTGATCAGAAAGCATGAATATTGCACAGGTGTGCCTTAGGCTGACCACAATAAAAAGCCACTCAAAAATGAGCAGTTTCACTGTATTGGGGGGCTCCGAAAACCAGTCAGTATGACCACCATTTGCCTCACGCAATGCAACATCTCCATCGCATAGAGTTGATTCAGGTTGTTGATTGTGGCCTGTGAAATGCTGGTCCACTCCACTTCACTGGCTGTGGGAAGTTGCTGCATATTGGCAGGACCTGGAACGCCCTGTTGTATACACCGATCCAGAGCATCCCAAACATGCTCAATGGGTGACATGTCGGGTGAGTATGCTGGCCATGCAAGAACTGGGATGTTTTCACCTTCCAGGAATTGTGTACAGATCCTTGCAACATGGGGCCATGCATTATCATGCAACAACATGAGGTGACTGTTGTGGATGAATGGCACCACAATGGGCCTCAAGATCTCATCACAGTATCTCTGTGCATTCAAAATGCCATCAATAAAACGCACCTGTGTTTGTTGTCCATAACACATGCCTGCCCATACCATAACCCCACCGCCACCATGGGCCACTTGATCCACAAGGTTGACACAACCCAACTGCTCACCCACACAACGCCATACACGCTACGCTGTTTGCCATCTGCCTGGTACAGTGAAAACAAGGATTCATCTGTGAACACCTCTCCAAAGTGCCAGACCCCATCGAATGAGAGCATTTGCCCCCCCAAGTTGGTTACGATGACTAACTGCAGACAGGTTGAGACCACGATAAGGATGGTGAACATGCAGATAAGCTACCCTGAGACGGTTACTGACAGTTTATGTTAAAATTATTTGGTTATGCAAACCGATGTTGCAGCAGCTGTCTGGGAGGCTTGTCTCAGATGATCTTGGAGGTGAAGATGCTGGGTGTGGAGGTCCTGGGCTGGTGTGGTTACACACTGTCTGCAGTTGTGAGGCCGGTTGGATGTACTGCCAAATTCTCTGAAATGCCTTTGGAGATGGCTTATAACATTGGATTCACAGGCAAATGCTCTGGTGGACATTCCTGCAGTCAGCATACCAATGGCCAGCTCCCTAAAAACTTGCGACATCTGTGGCATTGTAGTGTGTGATGGAACTCCACTATAAAACGATTAGCGTTTTATATTGTGCAGCCTAAGGCACACCTGTGCAATACCTATGCTGTCTGAACAGCATCTTGATACGCCACACGTGAGGTGGATGGATTCTCAGCAAAGAAGTGCTCACTAACACAGATTTAGACAGATTTGTGAACAATATTTGAGAAAAATAGGTACTTCATAGAGTTCAGCACATGATGAATGGGGGCAAAAAGTGTTGCGTAATTTTTTTTAATAATAGGACTCGGTAGGGAATGAGGATTCTTTTTAAGAAACATAAGTCAAGTGATCGTGGTCCAGATGCTTTATTTTTTAATTATTTAAATGGTAATTCCCAACACACAATGACCATAACATTAATAGAGCTGTCCTTGATAAAGAAGAATATAAGGGAACTTAATAGAAAAAAGTAAATCAAAAACAGGCAGTTTTTAAATAGATCAATTTAGATACATTGAAAATTAAATATATGCCACAGTTTCTGGCTGTCTCTTACCTAGTGTTTCAGAGACATGTTGACAATTTGTAACCTATTGATTAAGACATAACCTTGTTCGTCTGAAAATCAGAGTGCAGAATGCAAAGCACCAAATTATTTGGCATATCAAAATTAAATCAAAGAAATCTACCTCAATGCAGAAATTGATTTATTTTGTCATTTGATTGGGAATAAAATGACCAACACTTTCTCTCCCATTTTAGATACTTGAATAAAATAAACCAAGTGGTTTGTTTTTCTCTTAAAACAAAGTCCTAAATATAAATGTCAGTAACAAAATGCTTTAGGAATAGTTGTAAATGTCTGATAATACAATATAGGCTGGAGTGTTAGCTCCATTCACTTCAAAAACAATACTGAAAACTTTTAAATAAGGCCATTTAAGTTTGTTACACAAATTAATATACAGAAATGGAATCAAATTCCTGAAACTTTGTACAAATGGGAAAACGCCATGAAAAAATAAACAATCCCAAAAGAAAAAACTATCTTTAACAGGTACCAGAAAATCTGACCATTTCAATAGCCTCAATTATCTAACATATAATAGAAATAATATGACTAAATAGATATAAAATATCTAGCAAGTGAATGCTGCATAGTTATACATGACTTGGCTTCATTGTCATAGATGTTTGTATCATTTAAAAACAGTTACAATGATGACCTTCCATAGAGGTCCAGAACAAATCACAAAAATGTCAAAGAAAACTATAATGTAGCTACAACTGATATGGGGACATACAGTGCTTTGCAAAAGTATTCCGGCCCCAGACCAATTCTCCGATTTCATTTATTTACAAATGGTACAGACATTCCACTCTGTTTGAACTTTTATTTTTAAACACTGACACTAAAAATACATTTTTGGAATGTCACATTGGTTTTATGTTGAAAATAAAAATGTAGCTTGCATAAGTGTTCAATCTCCACACTAACATTTGGTTGTTACAATATCAACTTTGTCTTTTGATAAGTATGTACCAGATTTGCACAAAGTTGAGTGATTTTTGGCTTATTATTTATGTTGGATTTGTTCCGGATTGGTTCAACAATGCATATGCACTGCAATTTTCAAACAGTGCCACAGACTCTTGTGGGTTATGTTCAGTTCCTGGGCCACTTTAGGACAGCAAACTTTGTTCTGATCTACTAAAAACATTACTTTGTCCTTGTGATTGGGATCTTTGCCATGCAGTATTTCTCTCTATTTTGCACATCCACTCTTCTTTCAGTTTTACTGGCCAGTCCTTGTTGATGACTCCATACCCACAGCATGATGCTGCCACTACTGTACTTTGCTGTAGGCATGGTGTGTGTTGATTCATTGGCAGTGTTAGGTTTGAGTCAAAACTAGGATGTTGAGTTTTAGCCAAAACTAAATATACAAAGTATCTTGGTCTCATTTGACTACAAAATATTTTTCTCTAATTGCAGCTTGGTCAATTAGGCTGTCAGATGCTATTTTTGTAACAGCTACCCTCCAATACCACAGAGCTCTTAAATGCAGTGCTCTTGACTTCACTCCCAGACACTAAACTTGGAAGTCCCTTTTTATACATGTTGGACCTCTCGGTTTGAGGTTAAACTAGTTGGAAATGAAACCTAGCTGAACATCATGCTCTTTGTCATTCTTTTAACAAATCTTGAATTTTCTTCAACGGACTTAGTTCAGGTCTAATAGCTCACCCAGGAAGTTGCTTAAAAGGAAAATACATTTTCCAAATACCTTAGATATGAATGGAAAAAAATATTTAGAATACTAAAACGTTAAATGTTTAAAAGGTGTTTACAGTGGACTGCCTATACTGCGGGACTAGAAGAAATAAAAGCTATTGTTATTTTCAAATGTGTTTAGCATAAATCATTTGAGTTTAAGATATTTATGTTTGCAGCTTTTTAAACATATTAACTAGTATGGTAAAACAGCAAAATTACCACCAATTACCCATTCATATGCCTCTACTATAGTATAAAGACAATTACATTGTCACCAAGACAATTCTTGACCCATTGTGAATCAGACACTAAAACTGAGGTCAACAATCATCTTCATCAAACAAACCTGAACATCCTTGAGTAAAACAATCATAAAATTGACAAAAACCCGACCAATTGTGTGTAAAACTGGTATGTAAAACTGTTAGTGCAGAAAGGTGGCTGAATCAAATATTAATGTTTGGGAGTTGAAAACTTACGCAACCAACATATTACAGTATTACATTTCTATTATAAGTCATTGACAAAACCAAGGTCAACATACAATCGTTTATTTTGACTGTAAGTGTTTTAAACTAAATGTCAAATGGAACAAAATGACAATGTTCCATTTATATGTTGGTAATACAAGAATTGTTCTGGGGTTTCACTTCTTCATGCCTTCCGTTATCCTGTGAAGGGGTTTCCTGTATTTTGAGCAGTGTTAGACAAAAAGTAAACCATATTTTTCAATGTTTTGAAAATGCGTCACCATTTTAAAAATATGATTTTTCTAGTCCAAAATGTATCTCAAGCAATCCCAATCATCCCAAACTGAGCAGCGCTATGACAAAGCACTGTCTGGAAATAAAAACAAACTGAAACATACTGCTACATGGAGGACAAAGGGACGTAAAGATGGGTGGCCATTCACATTGGATAGGCAATAAGTGGTTGAATCTCTATGACTGGTGACAAATTAACTCGCAGGATTTTCTGGGCTTTCCTCCTCACCTCCTCATCTGTAATTGAGTCATCAACCTTAATTACCTTGAACCTCAGGTTGTTCTGTCTCAGTCTGAGGTCATCCTGCTCTTTGACCAGCCAGACCCCATTTCTGTGCCTCTTGACACAGAGTTTGTCCTCAACTTCTTCAGTTTTTTTTCTTTTCTGGTTCCTCCAGCAAGGCATTCCATTGCATTCCTTCAAAACCCGATTGTTTTTCAGCATGGCAGGCATAGGAACTTCTATGATATTAACTGGACGGGGCACAAAGTTCACTGTCCTCAAAGTGACTGATCGTGCGGAGTTTCCAGTTCCTTCCAATGGTGGTGCTTGTGTCCCTGTTAGAGATGGTGGCCGATGAGAGTCTCTTGACCACACACCTGTGTGGAACTGCAGTCTTGCTGTGTGGCCGGTAGAGGGTCCAATGAAGTTTGTCAGTCTTATGTAAGACTGTACCTGCACAGGCTCAACTTCCAACACTGCCTGTTTGGAGATAACAGTCTGTTTGAGACACTCCTTTGACAGATTTGTCAAAAGGATCTTAGGTTGATTCTTAAGGACAACTTTTGCCGCTGCGCTTAACAAAGCATAGTTGATTTCAGTGTTTTTTCCCAGGTTTTTTTTACCCTTCTTTTTGCCAGTCTTTTGAACCTTTGAGGCAGCAATGTCCAATGTGCATTGTGTTTTCACTACAGGCCTGAGAACTGCAGTACAAGATCTGTAACCATATACATCTTTGCTTTTAAGTATTGTAGGCTTGTGACCTTCATGTCGGAGTCCCTCGATAAAAGTGACCAGTTCCTTCTCCGTGCCAAAAAGGTCTTCTGACATAGGACTGAATGCCTTCAGGGTTTCCAAAAGTGTAGTTTGGCCAGCTGAGGTGAATCGTGACCATGACAGGACAACCTTCTCTGTGGGTTCTTTACAATTCATGGCATATAATATCTGTTATGCAGCATTGGTGATACTCACGTCTGAGATCAGCCCTGTGGAAAAGACAAAAAAAGAACATTAGACAATGGGCACAAACTATCTATGAATGTTCTGTATAATGAACATGTAAAACCTTTAGTGTTGTTGTGATTTGAATCAGATTCCACACAATTTACCAGGTTTTTCAAAAGATATAGTTTTTTTTTAATGTTTCTTAAAAAAAAGGTTTAAAATGTATTTTAAAAACAAAATATTAATGAATAAGACATTCTTGCTGCAGTATCAGAATAGGTATTGTGAGTTGTACAATCTATGGTACCGGGGAAATCCCAAGTTAGGGGTATCAGGCACTGTATATCAATTATGCCAGACAAGCCTATGTTGAGAAACTTAACAATAAAAAGCGACTGAGAACATGTACTGCTGCAGCAGAGGTTAAAATGAAGCCCACAGCTATTCCAGTAAAAAGGATTTCCCTATTGTCTATAAATTAAGCATAACAGCAGAAAATACAGTACATCTTATTTTTTGGGAAAGGAATTCCATCTGGCAGAAGACCGTCATCATCACAACACTATCTGTTGTGGTGTATGCTGCTGCTCAAAGGGAACGACTTATGACGCATTTCCCACAGTTATTTTTACTAAAGCATACCAGACACAGACTACAAAACACTGCAATTCGTTTAGTGGCTCTGTGATGCTTCTCATTTAAACAGCTAAGAAAGCTATGTTCTTCCCACAGAACATTTACAAATGTTGCAATATGATAGGGCTTATTAAAACATATAGTGCTTGCCATCAGTATTGGGCTCATGAAGTAATTATTAAAAACTGCAATGAAAACAAGAAAGAGGCAGTATTGGCATTTCAACACATTAATTTACTAAGAATAACACTAAGTGATCCATCCCGCCATTTAATGTCAGCATAAGTATGGGGACATGTGGCTAACAGGTGTTTCTAATCGATCAATGTTTCCAGTTGCGTTAAAAGTTCACACAGAAGAACCATGAATATGTACTCTTATATTTTTTTATTTTAAATTTGGAGTCTGTGTATGGTGTCAGTAGGCATAGTCCAACATGAAGAAGAATAGGGAATGGTCTATGAAAGATAACCTGTTTTTGTGGGGATTTTGTGAGGGAATTTAAATTCCAAAATGGTCAGGGGAAACCAAAATCGTTGCCAAAATTAAGGGAACACAATCACAGTAGAACAACAAGTAAATTAAAGGAGGTATCAATCTCTCCAGCGAGGAAGCATTAGATTGCGAATCAATGTCACTTGTTTTGTTGCAAAAGAAAACAGCAAGACAATCCCCAAAAAAGGAAGGGTTTTGCAGGTGGTGGCCACAAACAATGCGGTCATATCCTTCCTGACTGTTGCTTCCCTAGTTTTGCATTTTGCTAATGTTCTTGTCACAACTGGTGTGAGTTGGTAACAGCAGCCCATTCTGGTTGCACAGGCAGTCTAGCTCCTCCAAGAAGGCACATTGATACGTGACATCACATGGTTTGCTGTGCCTCTCAGTACAGTCAAGAGCAAGGAGGAGAAACCAGAAGATGCCCTTCTATGGCCCTGTCCAGGGGAGAGCTGGACAGGGCCGTAGAAGGGCATCAACCCAGCAGCAGGACCGGTATATGCTCCTTTGTGTGGAACAAGCCTAGTTTAGGAGTATGATATTTCATGTGTTATACCTTGATTGTTTTCTTATCCTGTCTATTGATTGCATTATAAAAGACACATTTCTATATCCTGATCAATCGAAATACATGAATGTGAGCTAATTTGGATTATACGTCCATGGGTCCGTTCTTAATGTAATGTGCGGGTGTGCGGAGAAATGCTCAGCTTTTGTAGTTGTTTGACCTTGTTGTGTAGATAGCCATTATATTTTTTATACTAGGCGGCATTGCCATGCAAAATGGTGGGTTGTTCACTTGAAGTGCAAACAATATAGTAGCTACTGTGGGAGGATTTTTTTTTTTTTCATCCCCTTCTGATTTTGTACGTTTGCCCACTGACAAAAATGATCAGTCTATAATTTTAATGGTAGTTTTATTTGAACAGTGAAAGGCAGAGTAACAACAAAAAAATCCAGCAAAACATGTAAAAACTCAAATACTTTCCCCCCCTCACTGTACCTAGCTAGATTGGGGAAGACAAAAAAAAAACTTTCTGGAATGGCACGTTTGAGAGAACTAGTCAAATTAAATGAGGAGGAGGAGATGGGCGATGAGTTAAAAGAACTGATTTGCATACAATTAATTAGAAGCAGAGACAGAAGATGCAAAAAGAGGTGGCCAATGAGCACTTGACTATGCCTTGTGCCGGTGAGGGAGAATACAGTCAGCTTGTTCAGCAGATGCGTAGCATGGACGAAGATGCATTTCAAATAATAATTGTCGGCAAAACATTTATGGTCTTCTGCATCCCTTGGAACCCTTTATTAAACATCAAGCCACCTACTTCCCACCTTGGAGAGATTAGCAATCGTTCTGGAAATTCTTGCTACGGGTGTCTCAGCTGACGGTAGTATTCAGATACAAGATGGGTCCCACAACCGTGTCCAATACCCATTCCAATGCCATAAAAGAAATCTGCCTGGCATTAAAGAGTGAGTTTGTTTACATGGCACAATGGTCCGAGATAGACTTTCGGAGACTGTGGAACTTTCCCAATTGTCTTGGAAGCTTTGATGGAAACCATGTGCAGATAAAGGCATACCCACATGGAGGCAGTGATGTGTTTAACTAGAAGGGAACAAAATTGTTCTCGTGGATCTGTGCGATGCAAAGCACCAATTTACTAGGGATGCACAGATACCAGTATGGGGCCAATTTTCAGCTGATGAACTTTTCACTTTCACTGACCAAAAAGCTGAATTTCCATGACCTATTATGAACATAAAACCAAACTGCCTTTGTGCAGAGTACTGAGCAGACAAAAACCAGTCCGCAGTATTATAAACCCATCAATTTGTGAGCTTAATTTACAAGTTCACAGAGGTTTTCAGTACAAAACCTTTCACTGCTTAAACATACACCTGTCAGCCATAACATTATGACCACTGACAAGTGAAGTGAATAACAACGATAATCATTTTACTATGGCATCAGTCAGTGGGTGGGATATATTAGGCAGCAAGTGAACATTCTGTCCTGAAAGATGTTGTGTAAGAAGCAGGTAAAGTGGGAAGTGTAAGGATCTGAGGGACTCTGCCAAACTGTCATGGCGAGACGACTGGGTCAGAGCAAGAAAGGCGACAGAACACACGGTGGATCACAGTTTGTTGCATATGTGCCTACAATGGGCACGAGGTCATCAGAACTGGACCATAGAGCAGTGGAGGAAGGTGGCCTGGTCTGATGATTCACATTTTCTTTCACATCATGTGGATGGCCAGGTGCATGTGTGCCGCTTATCTGGAGAACACATGGCACCAGGATGTACTGTGGGAAGAACGCAGGCCATGGTTCTCAGCAGGAAACCGATGGAGTGCCTCCTCTGGGTAGGAGATCAAGTATCTCAGGGTCTTTTTCGCAGGTGAGGGGAAAATGGAGCGGGAGATTGGCCAGAGAATCGGAGTAGCGGGGCGGTTTGCATTCGCTTTACCGCACCGTTTTGATGAAAAGAGAGCTGAGCCAGAAGGCAAAGCTCTCAATATACCGGTTAATTTTCAATCCTACCCTCACCTATGGTCATGAAGGCTGGGTATTTGACGGAAAGAACTAGATTGTGGGTACAAGTGGCTCAAATTAGTTGTCAGAAGGGTGACTGGTGTCTCCCTCCGAGATGAGAAGCTCAGTCATCCGTGAGGATCTCAGAGTACAGCCGCTGCACCTTTGCATCGAAAGGAGCCCGTTGAATGTAACTCGGAAAACGGATGTTTGGGGTCCCCTGCACGAGCTGCTGCCCCCACGACCCGACACTGGATAAGCGGGTGAAGATGAAGAAGCATGCCAGTGTAGAGAGTGTGATGCTTTGGATAATGTTCTGCTGGGTCCAGCCATAAACGTGGATGTTTCTTTGACACGTACCATCTACCACCTACGCATTGTTGCACACCAAGTGCACCCTTTAATGGCTACAGTATTCCCTGATGACATTGGCCTCTTTCAGCAGGCTAATGCGCCCTACCACAAAGCAAAAATGGTTTGACGAACACAACAAGTTCAAGGTGTTGACTTGGCCTCCAAAATCCCCAGATCTCAATCCAGTCAAGCATCTGTGGGATGTGCTGGACAAACAAGTCCAATCCATGGAGGTCCCACCTCGCAACCTACAGGACTTAAAGAATCTGCTGCTTACGTCTTGGAGCCAGGTGCCACAGCACACCTTCAGAGGTCTAGTGGAGTCAATGACGACGGGTCAGGGCTGTTTTGGCAACAAAAGGGGTACCTGCACAATACCAAGCAGGTGGTCACAATGTTATGGCTAAATCGGTGTAATGCACAATTATGATCATCATTAAGATGATGCCCGTCGGCTTCATGCGGGTAGCATGCTCCTGTTTGCGTGGCTGCGAAGTGCTCCCTTTCCCAAATTTGATAGATTCATAGTAGTTTTACAAACGTTGCATTAAACTTTTCTGTCATCCACTTTAAACAGCCAGCTTTTAAATAATCGATACGTCGCCAAAGCACTTGAAATAAAAAAAATTCTGGCATGTTTGCCTTTGTTAGCAGGTACAGCACTGAAGTGATTGCCAGTGGACGAGCGGGAAGGGGATAGATGGACGCTGAAAAATTAAGCAGCCAAACTATAACAATACATATGAGGGAGGATTAGGGCCACACTTGAGAAATGAATTAGAGTTCTAATTATTCTCAGAATTTTTACTTTAAAGTCAGAAGTATGGGCATCTGTAAGTGACCAAAACAAGAAGGTCACTTTGCGTACTGCAGCCTGGGAGGTCAGTGTTTGGCTCCCAGGCTGCTGCATGCAAAGTGATTCTCATATTGGTCACTTACAGATACCTATAATTCTGACTTTAACCCATATAATCCGATCAGTCACAATCATGACCATAAAAAAACATACAGCTAAAAGGCTCTAAAAAAATGTACTAAATAATTTAACATTACCATCTTATATTGAAATAAAGAATCTCAATGAAATGTGCAGTGCCACACGACCAGAGCATTTAACATGCTGTCAGCAACATGAGAAGAGGATGGCTGCATCAAAGCTCCCAAACAAACATGTTGACAGCAACAACATTGACCGGTAGGATAGCACTTATATGCATACATAGTTCTTGTTCTACCTTACTTTCTAATCATTATTTTAGTCTCACTTGAAGTCAAGATCTGACTCTGAGGTGCTGACCCAAGGAGACAAGTTACTGGTTCGTTGTGAAGACAACATTGTCACAGTGGCAACAATCATGGAGAAATACAGCAAGACCTCTGACAACAGCTTGAACAAGTAGTGATGCGCCTTTTACATAGTCCCACAACCAGAATGCATCAACTGATACAATGAGCAGCAATCGTCATACCGCTCAAGGAGACAAGTTCTGTCTCCTAGAAATAAATGTACTTTGGTGCGAAAAGTGCAAATTTAGAACAGCAAAACAGGTACAAAAGTATCTGCCACAGTAGTATCGACATAACCTAAAAGGCTACTCAGAGAGAAAGAATTCACTGCTCCAAAACATTCCTGGGACAGGACTTAACATCCCCCAAGTCATCATTGGAGCTTTACCATCACATGTCAATCTGATGAAGCCCTTTTAAAGTAAGCAATTCGTTATTGATATTCTGATATATTTAGAATGTTAAATCATAAGCAAAACGTGTTAGACTGTAGTCAGTGTGTTTTTTGTCTTATGTTATTTTAATATTCCGCTATGTTCCGTTTTACCAGGTGCCAATCTGGACAACAAGAGGATCTACAACTATCGACATTCACAGGCCAGACGTGTGATTTTGTCCTACCGGAAAGATGTACATTTTGTGAAGGCCAGTGCTGCAGTGCACAACTATCTGGTCTATACAGATGCTGCCAACACACCTGCAACAAGGTATATACCACCTAATTTCACAGACTGTTTTGAACAATGGCGATGCACAGGCGGGGTAGTGGAGAAGACCGGTCACAGAGGGAGGCCCCTTGGCTGATGCAGGGAGACTCAAATGCAAGAGCCTCTTGGGCTGTTGTTGAGTCCACAATGACCTGATTAGGTTTTTAATGTCTCCAGAGGGATTTGCTATGGCAGGATACAGTGCTGAGGGCTGGCCTACTGACCTCGCAGTGAATGATTGACATACACATTTAACGAAATCCTCTTTATTTGGTCAAATATTTGTATGTACAATTTTGAATAAAGTATTGCAAACAACAAGAACAGCCTACTTAGAACCAGAAAGCATGCATTTAAACAAAATACGTTCTCTGCACTTTAAATAAAACAATATGAATAAAATTAAACAATATTGAATCAAAAACAGTCCATGGCGTGGGTGGCTGGGATCTGTAATTATTTGTTTGCTCCTCCTCCTACACATCTCTGTGTGGAGGTCCTGCAGGGATGGCAGGTCAGACCTTGAGATGCACTCTGCTATTTTAATCACCCTCTGTAGTGTGGTTGAGGGCGGTACAGCTGCAATACCAGGTGGTGAGAAACTGTCAGATAATGTCAATAATGCATCTGTAGAAGTTGGTTAGTATCCTGAGTCCATGCCAAATCTCCTTCATCGGCGTAGGAAGAACACCTCCTTCACAAAGATGTTAGAGTGATGAGACCATGTCAAGTAATTGCTGATGTTGACACGAAGGAACCGGATGTGGTACACTCTTCTGCAGACCCATTGATGAGTATGGGGGCGTGGTCTCCTCGCTGCTGCTTCTGTGATCAAAAATCATCTCCTTCATTTTGCTGATATTGAGCTGGAGGTTGTTTTCCTGGCTTACCTTGTCTCTATAGGGTGACTCGTTGTCAGAGGTCAGGCTTATGACGGTGGTGTCGTCTGCAAACTTAACGATGGTGTGGGAGATGTGGGTTGCCATGCAGTCGTGGGTGAAGAGAGAGTACTGGAGCGGGCTCAGCACACAGCCCTGGGGGGTATTGAGTATTAAGAGTCAGTAGTGTTGCAGATCCGCACCACCTGGGGTCTGCCCGTCAGGAAGTTCAGGATCCATCTGCACATAGTGGGGTCGAGACCCAGATCCCTGAGCGTCACTGCCAGCTTGTGGGGCACAATGGTGTTGAAGGCTGAGCTGTAGTCAAGGAACAGCATTCTCACATGTTCCTCATCCTGATGAGAGAGTGCGGTGTGGAGGGTCAGAGCAATGGCATCCTCTGTAGATCTGTTATGTCTATAGGCAAACTGCAGCGGGTCAAGTGTAACAGGAGTCTGTGATGTGAGTTCTAACTAGCTGCTCAAAACACTTCATGATGACTGGTGTGAGTGCTACAGGGTGGTAGTCATTCATGCAGGTCTTTGGTAATTAGACATGACAGGTCCTAATGATGGTCTGTTCTCAGCCTCAGGGTCAACTGATGCAGCTGGTAAAGTTACATTTGAGTCCGGGTCAGTTTCAGGTGACTCGAGGTTTGATGAGCTGCAGCTGTACTCCACCTGCAATGACAACATATTTTACAATTCATCAGGGATACTCAACCTTGTAGGATCTGAGCATTAACAAGTATCATATGATTGTACATTTCATTAGAAGTGAATGTGCCTAGATAATGATATAAACAGGGAAACCTCTGTTTAGATTCTCCCTGTAGGTTGCGCTCTGGTAACCACAGGAATGTTTACTTTGACCATTTGGTGTGGGGGTTACTGTCTTGGCTTTGCTAGGTAAACACGCCCCTCACATGCATATAACAACTGGTTAACCCCCATTACAGTGAGTAAAGTATAGGAGAGTAGAGAAGAGTTTGAGCCTGTAACATCATGTGCTAATAGACTATCAATATGCTGCAATAAACATTGAATTATCTCTTCCTTGACAATCGAGTACGCAAGTTATTATTAACACCACTATACGACATGGCTGATTTCTAACAACCTGAATGGGGGATGGGGGCATAGGCCTGCAGAACAGGAATACTGACAATAAACAGGCATAAGCCTGCATTCATGTAACCTTAAACTTTGAAACAATATCACTTTGTCATGGTACAAAAGTAATCTTTACTTGCCAGTTGGCCAACGTTGTAGAGGTAATCAACACAGAATTTTAAGAACTGAACTCACCTCATGTGTCCTCATCAAAATTGGAGTCGGTTTCATTGTGTTTTGTGCCCGGACAGCCAAGAAAGCATTATATAACTCTTCCAGGAATAGTGAGTAACAGCACTGTTCTTATAAAACTTTGACAAAGGGGCGCACAAATACTGGTAACGGCGATCTTGTTTGGACAAACGTTCCTTGCTTTGAGACGTCTTTAGACTCAACTTTGTTGACGCAGGAAGTAAACTTTGGTCGGAAATCCCTACTCAGTGTAAACCCCTCCCTCCGCCATTCAACCAGTTATAATTTGTGCAACTCTGCGCTATTATATATTTTAGCTGGTGAATGTAGCCTATGCGGCCTGGCTGTGTGGGACCCTGAAGACCCTACACAGGCAAATTTGACAGACGTATAAATCAAGTTTTAGGCTACATTGATTGAAATTAGCAAGGCTGTAGTCCGAGTATACTGTTATGTATTGCTTGGTAATGTTTGTGGGATGTCAAGAGATACTTGAGAAGTGTGACTAAAAGTGTGGGGTTGGTTGGAGCAAATTGAATCATGTAAATGTGTGACTGTGTTTGCCAAAGAGAAGTAATGTGTGATAGTCTGGAGTTCTGAAAGGGCAGGGTTTGAAAAATAAAAAGGAAGATATTAGTATTTTGTGCCAGACCCCCACCTATTTTCACACATTTAGTAACAAAGATTTAACCTTTTAATCAAGAGTATATAAAATTGACTTGATCGTGTGCAAGACAAATAAATCACCTATCAACCAACTGCTTTTTGAAGAATTCTGATTATAAATTGTAGTAATTACATACATTTGTTGTTTAAACTCAGATATTGGTATGACGCTTTGTGATAACCATTTCCATATCAAGGCAGAAAAGTAAATGAAATCAAGTATTTTTATGAACAATCAGCATTGATTTGATACTTAATTTGAAGGAACATGTCTCAGCGCTTACAGGAATGTTTGAAAATTATCTAATTAAAATGTAAATGTCTGGTAAACTTTAAGTTGTTGTTTTACATTATGCAAATAATTTTTACTGTCATTGGTGCCCTCACACCTTGCATAGAGCCTAGGCAATTTATCTTAATTCAGTTTTCCCAGAAACCCAGGTGGCAGGCAGTAATGGATTGGCCTACATTTGTAGAGAGTCAAGGCAAGCAGGCAAAGGATGTAATGGTGTCCGAGACTTCCTGACAGATTTTCATCAGGTGTTGTCATTATTAGCCAGATTGACCCATGTTGTTAGAGCTGCAGCTGTAAGTACAGTCTGATTGTACATGTAAGTAGTTTGTGCTACTCTTAAACTTGTGAAGAATAATTAGGGTTTTGGCAATCCACTGGCGAAACTCTATTGCGATTGTCCGCATTGTTTATAACATCATAAGTTGTGCCTCGATGGCCTGTAGTACCATGTACAATTTGGACCCACATTTCTGTGGGAAAAAATGGTGCAATGGGCCCAAACTATATATTGTAGTACAGGCCACTGAGGCACAGCCTGATGGCCTAGAGTCCTGAAAGTTGTTACATGGACAATAGCAATGTAATTAGTTAACTCTACATGGAAACCTACTGTATAGTACAGGACTGTAAGTATCTTGTCACGAGTAGCTATATAAAGTAACTAGCTAGTTGTTTTACGTTGTCTGCTTGTTTTTTCAATTTTACTTCCCTTGAGTGTCATAGGAATTTGTAATATAATAATTGGAGTTGTATTAGTTTGGTAGGTACAGTGAGTATGTTATGAAATGTTAGACTTTATACCACTAACTGGCAATGTTTGATGAAAAAGATCAACATTAGCTAGAATTAGGGAATTGTAAACATATTCAAGGGTTCCATTGGCCAGATCGGAATGTGTTTGCTAACTGTCAGCGTTGAATAACAAATAACACTTCTAACTTTTCTGGGATCCAAAGACACCTTACATCTGGTACTAAACAACATCCAAGGAGAGCGAAAGACCAATACACTGACAAATGTAAAGAAAAGGACTCAGGCATGACACTGGATGAAGGGATAGGCCATGGGCTAGGGGTAGCCTTGTTTGAACAGATGAGCCGAGGCGGTGGATGAAGATGGTAAACGATTCACGGATTGATGGTGGAAGTGAGTTCCGAAGCTTTGGAGCAGCTCTAGAGAAAGCCCTGTTGCCAAAGCTCTGTAGCTTGGACCAGGGAATGAGATGGCCAGCTGTAGCAGAGTGGAGGGATTGAGAGGGTTGGTATTCACAAATAAGATCAGAGAGGTACGGTGGAGTAAGATGATGGAGGGCTATATATAGTGGGGAGAACAAGTATTTGATACACTGCTGATTTTGCAGGTTTTCCTACTTACAAAGCAGGTAGAGGGCTGTCATTTCTACCATAGGTACACTTAAACTGTGAGATACAGACTAAAACAAAAAACAGAAAATCACATTGTCTAATTTGTAAATAATGAATTTGCATTTTATTGCATGACATAAGTATTTGATCACCAACCAACCAGTAAGAATTCCGGCTCTCACTGACCTTTAAGAAGCCCTCCTGTTCTCCACTCATTACTTGTATTAACTGCAACTGTTTGAACTTGTTACCTTTATAAAAGACACCTGTCCACACACTCAAACAGACTCCAACCTCTCCACAATGGCCAAGACCATAGAGCTGTATAAGGACATCAGGGATAAAATGGACCTGGTCAATGACCTGAAGAGAGCTGGGACCACAGTCTCAAAGATAACCATTAGTAACACACTACACCGTCAGGCAGCGCATGCAAGGTCCCCTTGCTCAAGCCAGCACATGTCCAGGCCCGTCTGAAGTTTGCCAATGACCATCTGGATGATCCAGAGGAGGAATAGGAGAAGGTCAGGTGGCCTGATCAGACAAAAATAGAGCTGTAATTATTTGTTTTTTTTTGGTCTAAACTCCACTCTCCGTGTTTGGAGGAAAAAGGATGAGTACAACCCCAAGAACAGCATCCCAACCTTGAAGCATGGAGGTGGAAACATTCTTTGGGGATGCTTTTCTGCAAAGGGGACAGGACGACTGCACCGTATTGAGGGGAGGATGGATGGGGTCATGTATAGCGAGATCTTGGCCAACAACCTCCTTCCCTCAGTAAGAGCACTGAAGATGGGTCGTGGCTGGGTCTTCCAGCATGACAACGACCCCAAAACACACAGTCAGGGCAACTAAGGAGTGTTTTTGTAAGAAGCATCTAAAGGTCTTGGAGTGGCCTAGCCAGTCTCCAGACCTGAACCCAATAGAAAATCTTTGGAGGGAGCTGAAAGTCTGTATTGCCCAGCGACAGCCCCGAAACCTGAAGTATCTGGAGAAGGTCTGTAGAGGGGGGGGCCAAAATCCCTGCTGCAGTATGTGCAAACCTGGTCAAGAACTACAGGACACGTATGATCTCGAATTGCAAACAAATGTTTCTGTACCAAATATTAAGTTCTGCTTTTCTGATGTATCAAATTCTTATGTCATACAATAAAATGCAAATTAATTATTTAAAATTCATACAATGTGATTTTCTGGATTTTGTTTTGGATTCTGTTTCTCACAGTTGAAATGTACCGATGATAAAAATTAGACCTCTAAATGCTTTGTAAGTAGGAAAACCTGCAAAATCAGCAGGGTATCAAATACTTGTTCTCCCCACTGTACATTTGGGAGGCAACAGTTCTTTCAAGGGCTTTCGCAAGGAAGGTGGGGTTGGAGATGAGGCTGAAGTAATGACAATTGATGGGGTCCAAAAAAAGGTATCTTTCAGATGGGTGTTAGTACAGCAGATTTGTAGTGAGGGGACAGTGCCGTGGGTGAGGGATTGATGATTTGAGTAAAGTATGGACAGCGAGCAGGAAGGCAGGCCTTGAGTCGCAGGAAAGGGATCCAGGGAGCAGGTCATTGTTTTTGCTGATACAATAAGTTTGGAGATATACAGTTAGGTCTGGAAATAATTGGATACGGACACAATCTTTGTTATTTTGGCAGATGTAATTGGACAATTGACTCAAAAGCCGTTTCCTGGACAGGTGTGGGCTATTCCTTTAGTATTTCTTCATCAATTAAACAGGTAAAAGGTCTGGACTTGACTCCAGGTGGTGCATTTACATGTGAACCCACAACATGCAGTCAAAAGGAGCTCTCAATGCATGTGAAATAGGCCATTTGTAGACTGCATGAAATAAATACCCAGATAGCAGGAACATTAGGAGTGGCCATATCAACTGTGTGGTACATTGTGTGGAAAAAAGAACGCAGAAGAAAGTTAGCCTAGTTCTGGAACAGCATTCTTTGAAACTAAGACCAACCTGTACCAGAACGATGGGAAGAAATAAAACATATCACATCATTTGTTGATCCGAAGCATACTACATAATTTGTAAAACACTTCAATTGCATCTTAGTTGTTCAATTTTAATACATTGCGGTGGCGTACAAACCCAAAAAAAACATTCCTAATATTTCCAGACCTAACTGTATGCTCAGTCAACCAGAGTGAAAATACGCAGATGGGTTTGTAAAACAGGGTGGGTTGGCTAATTGTGGAAGAAGCATTTGAGGGAGCACATCAATGTAAATAAAGCTTATAGGCTTCAGCAAGGACAGTTAAACCAGTTCTAGCACTGCATTCAAGATGGCGGCCCACCTGCTTCTTGGCCCGGAGCTCAGATGTAAACCAGGTTGATGAGGATGTGAAGGACAGACAGTTGAACTGGTAAACTAGATTTTCAGGCATACTGGAGGCATGGTTCAGGGGAGGGGCAGAGCAGCTTGCATCAGTGTGTTTCAGGGGGTCGACAGATTTTATACTTCAAAAAGAGATGTTGTTTCTTAGTACTGTGGGATATGTTTCAGAAAGAAATTATTCAGGATCTTCTAGTCAGACAGCAGGAATAGTGAAGGGGAGATGTGAGAGATGTTGAAGCCAACAAAGCAGACAAAGTGAAGAATGATATGAGTGGGGAAATTAACATGTTGGGTGATATTAACAGTCCAGGAGAGCAATTAAATCAGGTAGGTTTGGAGTCAACATGGATATTCATGTCACCGAGCACCACAATGCAGGGGGAATGTGATGCTGAAATGGTGAGTAGTTCAGCTTGCTCTGAGAGAAATTATTCATTAGTTTTAGCATGACGCTAGCGTAGAATAGTGGTGAGAAAATGGGATGATTTATAAGCAACGTATTCAAATGAGAGGAAAGAAGGAAGAGACAGTCGGGTTATTTTAGTATTTGTGCAGAACAGCAAGGCTACCACTAAGGCCGGTAAAGCAGCAGTGGCACAGGTACAGTTGGGCACATAAGTTTGCATACCCTGGCAGAAATTGTGACATTTTGGCAGAATTTTGGATTTTGAAAATATGACTGATCATGCAAAAAAGATTTTATATAAAAGGTCAGTGATCATATGAAGCCATTTATTATCACATAGTTGTTTGACTCCATTTTAAATCATACTTATAACATAAATCACCCAAATGACCCTGATCAAAAGTTTACATACACTTGAATGTTTGTTACAGACACACAAGTTGAACCACACAGGTGAAAATAGCAATTTAATGGGGAATTTCCTACACCGGTGGCTTTTAAATTACAATTATGGTCTGTGTATAAATAGTCAATGACTTTTGTTAGCTTTCACATGGATGCACTGAGCAGCACACGGAGCCATGGGGAGCAGTAAAGAACAGTCAAAAGACTGGCACAAGGTATTGGAACTTTATAAAGATGGAACAGGATATAAAAAGATGTACACAGCATTGCAAATGCCAGTCAGTACTGTTCAATCACTAATTAAGAAGTGGAACATTTTTATGCAAAGCCATGGTCAGGTAGACCAAGAATGATTTCAATCAAAACTGTCAGAAGTGCTGTTCGGGATACCAGGAGAAACCCACCAGGAAACTTCAAGAGAAATACAGGCTGCTCTGGAAAAAGACTGAGTTGCATGGTTGAGATGCCAGAAAGTAGCCATTACTGCGCCAATGCCACAAAAAGCCTGGTTATGATAAGCCTGACAACACCTTGACACGCTTCACAGCTTCTGGCACACAGTAATATGGAGTGACAAGACCAAAAAAGAGCATTATGGTACCAACCATAAGAGCAATGTTTGGAGAGGGGTCAAGAAAGCCTATAGTGAACAGAACACCAAACACACTGTGAAGCATGGTGGTGGCGATACAAGAGAAATCTTGTATAAATTAATGGCAAGATGAATGCAGCATGTTATCAGAAAACACAGGCAGATAATTTGCATTTTTCTGCATGAAAGCTGTGCATGGTACGCTCTTGGACTTTCCATGACAATGACCACAAGGCCAAGTTGAACCTCCAGTTGTTACAGCAGAAAAAGGTGAAGGTTCTGGAGTGGCCATCACAGTCTCCTGACCTTAATATCAGCTAACCACTCTGGGGAGATAATTAATGGGCGGTTCATGCAAGACGACCAAAGAATTTGCATGACCTGAAGAAATTTTACCAAGACGTGGGCAGTTAAACCACCTGCAAGAGTTCAGGGCTTAATATACAAATATTACAAAAGACTGCACGCTGTCATTGATGTTAAAGGGGGTAATAAGCAGTATTAAGAACGATGGGTATGCAGACTTTTGGATGGGGTCATTTTTTTCTTTGTTTCCTGATTTGTTTTATGATTGTGCCGTTCTGTTATAACCTACATTTGAATGTGAATCCCATTAGAAATAAAAGACGTTTTTGCCTGCTCACTCATGTTTTCTTCATAAATGGTACTGTGGGATCTGAGCATTAACAACTACAATATGAATGTATGTTTCATTAGAAGGGAATGTGCCTGGATAATAAGAATAACAGGAAACCTCTCTATGTTAAGATTTTCCTTAGGTTGCACTCTGGTAATCACAAGAATGTTTACATTGACCATTTGGTGTGGGGGTTACTGTCTTGGCTTTGCTAGGTAAACACACCCCTCCATATAACAGCAGGTTAACCCCCATTACAGAGAGAGAGAGGAGTTTGAGCCTGCAACATCATGTGCAAATAGACTATCAATATGCTGCAATAAACAATTGAATTACTCTCTCCCTTGACAACCGGGTACGGTAATGATTTTCTAATCTGGTAAAATAGTCTCATGGTTTAAAAGGTTAAAGAATAGTGTTCTCTCCTTATATATTCTATAAGAGGTAGAATGAAAAATCCACATAGTCTAAAATTAAGCAGACACGCAGTGTACCATGAGGACTGATTTTTTAATCCAATATAGTTATAGCCTTTAAAAAAGCGTAATACAGCTAATGCAAGTTTACTCTGCACGATAAATTTGATGTTGTATTTTAAATGCTGAATTGAGTCTGGTTAAATAATATAGTTTCTCTTGTTTGTATTTACCAATGATAACTGGGATAATACTTGTTTTTTTAAAACAGACGCCTGATACTTGTTAATGGAGTTTAAATTCTAAGATGGTAGATTGACTAATGGAAAAAACAGGGTATAGATGTAACAGTGTTTAAGGCCTACATTGAGTGTCTTTTGGATTTGATTCTGGTGACGTCATACATCTGTTTTCTGTCTACATCGCCATTCTTAAGAGTTTTCTTAATTTCCACCCTAATGTTGAGTTGCTATGTAGATAAGGATAAGCACATTTTTACAAACAGCTAAAAATATTAGATGAGTTGGACACTAAATCTAAATTTTCAGTTAACGAACTATGTCGGCTAAATTGAAAGGATAGTCTGAGGACCAGTTTTTGTCACAAGGTAGTTTGGCCATTGTCCTGTAAAAATGCTAAATTTGTGTGCTGTAGCTAATATATAATATAGTTGCCCTAGTGGTTGCATGGGGTACACCACTGGACCTGGAGTTTTTCACTCGTATAATTAATATGTGCAGCTTATCCCCTGGGGGGCAGACCATTTTTTAGTCAGGCATGTGCCAAGTAACTACAGGATTTTATAAATGCATGATAACCAATTTCGCAGACCTGTGCAATAGTACTGTGGTAAAGTCAAATTTGAGAGCTGTTTAGCTATGATAGACACATTTGTCAATAGGTTATATGGTTTAGAATTCCTTCGCACAAGCGTCTGTGTTACACATTGATGTCTTTGATGGCGTTAGTTGATGTTCAGGATTTTTTAACATGTTCACGTTTGTTATGATGAATATACAGGATGCAACTCCTAATCAAATGGATTATTGATCCATCCCTACTACCAATTCTCTAGTTTTTCATTTCTGTCCTGAAAAGATGGCCAGTGCAGGTTCAGGATGGCGCCTCCTGTGACCGTATTTGTCATTGTTTTGCATTCACTCATGGTGTCACTTTCCATTGACTTAATGAAGTGAAGGCATGGGGGATGTATGGTATGATATGATATTTGAGTATGATTGGAAAGAGTTGAGCTTAGGGCTCAAGGCAAATCAAATCGGTAATTATGAGTTTTCCTGTTTGCATAGGTATAACGGAGCATTGGCATCTGTTATGTTTAACATTTTCCATTTACAGGAGGTTTTTAATTGGTTTATTTGTAGATTGTTTTGTTTGATGTCATGTCTAACAGTTTTATGGTTAAATAGAGTTGATCTAACCATTTCTTATTTGGTAAAGCAAAGTCAAGTCTGACAATCTTATTCCATTGCTAGCTGCTATCGAGCATTAATATAGCACAAAGAGTCAAACAACAACCAAGCCAGTTCTAGATGGAAAAGGAACTTCGACGTAGACTTTTCAGGAAATGTGTTTGAATAGGGTGAACGCTTCACTCTGATGATGGAACTTTTGAGATCCACAAGTTTTCCGGACTGATCTATTGTCTTCATTGTTGGGAGTTGATGGAACAATACCCACTGGATGAAAGTCCGATGGACTGTTGAACCACACTAATAGTTGTTTTGCAGTTATACATTCAACAGATCGGGACATCACAACCCATCTTCTGATGATGCACCACATCACTGACTGGACACAGACAACTGAGTGTGTGAGTACCAGCAACATGTTCTAGAAAAATGTCAACAACCACACTGGTGGAATCTGTTTCAAATCTTCCTGACCACTCACATGGCAGAACGATGCTAGGGTCAGATCACTTGGCTTCACACTCCATTTCTAGATGAACCATCGACAACGAGATGAGAGGAGAATCCACCTGAGTCTTGAAGGACTCCACATACTACAGGTCAGAATACCACGGGACAGTTGACTGGATAGGTCACATGGTTCCAACACAGTGGGAGACACTGTTGTGGTGTTAATGAATGAGTGAAGTTTTGGAAACACAACTACACACCTACACTGACTTGTTAGGACAACCAGGCAATTTGCTGGGTCCACATCTTACTGACTGCAATAGTCAATAGTCTTACTGACACATCTTACTGACATTGGACATTTTCATCAGTTTTTTTTGTCTTGCATCAGTGAAGACAAGAACTAAAGGACACTTGATTGAAAACGAACTTATTCCCTTACAATCTAAGATTTTCCTAAATGAACTGATATGGCGATTTTGTATGTATGAAGGTTTGTTTCTCGCAAGACAGGTGAGAAACTCTTTACGATGACAATCCCAATATTGGACTTTGGTGTATTTGTGCTTAATGATCTGCATTATGACTGCTGTCATGGTATGTTAGGATAGTGAATAGTTCCCAATTATAGGTGGTCCCTGTCGAAGGTAGATGTTTTCCCTATTTTAAACGGTAGAATCTTTCACAGGTACAACCGGATATGCATAAGTCTTTTATATGATATTGTCAAATGGATCATGATAAGGACAAGGGGGGTTTTGATTGTTCAATGGACTTGGGGTAATGTTTCTGCTGAATTTTCTGCTGAATACCGTTAACGCTGATAGTAGCCTGTCGATGTCAAAAAGTTTCTCGACCCTTATAATCTGAGATGGGAATGGGATTGACGACTGTCATACATTGAGTTGCATTGGGGTGTGGTGTGTCAATTGTCATATTTACATTCATTTTCATTTGAGGAACAATAAGACCTCATTGGCCAGAAACTCCTTTTGTTGTTTAGTCTTAGTTTGTAACAGAAGTGTATGAACCTTTTCTTTTTATTAGGAATTGAATTGTACTTGTAATGTTTTATCAAACATGTAATGTTTTTCTTTAAATGTTTGATAGGGGGCAATGTGGTATCTGAGCATTAACAACTACAATATGAATGTACGCTTCATTAGAAGTGAATGTGCCTAGATAATGAGAATAACAGGAAATCTCTCTTTGTTAAGATTCTCCCTAGGTTGTGCTCTGGTAATCACAGGAATGTTTACATTGACCATTTGGTGTGGGGGTTACTGTCTTGGCTTTGCTAGGTAAACACGCCCCTCCATATAACAGCAGGTTATCCCCCATTACAGAGAGAGAAAGAGAGGAGTTTGAGCCTGTAACATCATGTGCTAATAGACTATCAATATGGTGCAATAATCAATTGAATTACTCTCCCTTGACAACTGGGTACGCAAGTTATTATTACCACCACTATATGACATGGCTGATTTCTAACAGTACATATATTACCAATTCTCCATATATTACCAATTCTGCAAACTATTGAGAACAACTGTAGTTGGGCTTTGCAGTAACAAGCCAAGGAGTCGAAAAATACAAAACAAACAAAAACAAGAAAAACAAGACCAAACGATGAGAAACAAGGCAGTTTCAGGGAGAGACAACAGTCCAATTCGACGCTAGCAGGTACTCTTGCAAGGACAAAGGATTACATAACATAAAAGAACTTTGGACAGTTCATAACGTAGATGAAATCACAAATGCTTTGTTTTTTAGGGCTGCAACTATAAACTATTTTAATATTCAATTAATCTGCCGATTGTTAATTGATAACAAAGTGTTCCAAGATTAAATGGCACCTGTTTCCTTTATAATATTTTAAAATAGGCGTTTTTCATCATCTTGCATCATGTTTGGTGTAACTACTTCATTGTACTTCCAACACTTAATGATCCACTGTAAATAAACTAAGTAGCCTACTAGTTTACATGGATTTACAGAAACCGTTATGTTAATGCACAACTGAACAATGCCTTCCAGAAAATGTTTCACTTTGAAAAACACAACAGCACTATGAAAAGCATATTCTTACTTCATACTAGGTTACGGTGCTGAGCATCGTAGTCTCAATCTTTCTTCAAAAACATTTAACTCTGTCTTGCATAAACCCAAATAGTCGATGATGAATTTCATTGGTAAGTATTTTAATTATGGATGTGATCAATTATAAATCAATTGGTTGTTGCAGTCCTACTTTGTTAGTAAGGGGTGGTCACAGAAGTTTGGAAAGGACAAGCTAATACGCCAATAGCAGGGGCAGTCAGACACTTTTTTCAACATTCAACTACATGCATTAGGGCTGCAACAAACAACTATTTTGATAATAAATGAATCTCTCGATTACTACTTAATTGCAAGTGATTTATTTAAAATAAAAGTTAGTGTTGTTATCCTTTTACAATGCCTTCATTGGATCAACGGTAGGCAGGAGTTATTAAATATATAAGAATTACTAAAGATGACCAGTGTGGCGGATTTTTTTATTCTTGTGTTCTGTTGTTAGTGTATGTATTAGTTAAAAGATAGTAATTAGGATATAAGCAATTCTAAACCACTGTAACGCTTATTGTAATGCTGAAAGAGTGTTTTGCTCTTATCTCAGAGAAAGAACCTGTGGGCTGATAGCAGTTGTAGACCATCGTCAGAGTGGGGGCAAAGACAGTTAATAGGGTTTTATGGATGGGGGAAGAAACACAACAGGGGGTAAGAATGGATGATCTGAGCAGAGACCAAGAAGCCGGTGAAATCCTCAAAATAGGTATCATCAGGTGGCACAAAGAGCTGTGGTCCGAGAAACCAACATTAAATTTCTTGTCCTGAATGCAATAAAATGTTTTGCGAAAACCCAATACTTTCCACCCAAAGAACTCCATGTCCACATTAAAGCACAGCTGTGGCAGCATCCTGTGTTCGGGGAGTTTCTCTACAGCAGGGAGTGGAAGACATTTTGCATGTTTTCATTTCCAGCGGTAAGGCAACAAAATATGAACATTTTGAAAGGGTGGTACATCTCTATGCCCACTGTAATTGTTGGATGGTGTCTCTATGCATGCAAAGCTCTCCCTCAAGGGGAGCTGGTTTGAGCTACCACAAATGCAGCGTCAGAGGGTTATACAGGTGCTGGTCAAAATTAGAATATCATCAAAAAGTTGATTTATTTCAGTGATTCCATTCAAAAAGTGAAACTTGCATAATGTATACAGTCATTCCACAAAGATGGATATATTTCAAGTGTTCATTCCTTTTAATTTTGATGATTATAACTGACAACTAATGAAAACCCCAAAATCAGTACCTCAGAAAAATTGAATATTACTTAAGACCAATACAAAAAAGGGAGTTTTAAAAATGTTGGCCAACTGAAAAGTCTGAACATAAAAAGTATGAGCATGTACAGCACTCAATACTTAGTTGGGGCCCCTTTCGCCTGAATTACTGCAGCAATGCGGCGTGGCATGGAGTCGCTCAGTCTATGGCACTGCTCAGGTGTTGAGGGCCCAGGTTGCTCTGATAGCGGCCTTCAGCTCTTCTGCATTGTTGGGTCTGGTGTATCACATCTTCCTCTTCACAATACCCCATAGATTTTCTATTGGGTTAAGGTCAGGCGAATTTGCTGGCCAATTAAAAACAGGGATATCATGGTCCTTAAACCAGGTACCGGTAGCTTTGGCAGTGTGCAGGTGCCAAGTCCTGTTGGAAAATGAAATCTGCATCTCCATAAAGTTGTCAGTGGCAGGAAGCATGAAGTGCTCTAAAACATCCAGGTAGACAGATGCGTTGACCTTGGACCTCAGAAAACACAGTGGACCAACACCAGCAGATGACATGGCACCCCAAACCATCACTGACTGTGGAAACTTTACACTGGACTTCAAGCAACGTGGATTCTGTGCCTCTCCTCTCTTCCTCCAGACTCTGGGACCTTGATTTCCAAAGGAAATGCTCAATTTACTTTCATCAGAGAACAAAACTTTGGACCACTCAACAGCAGTCCAGTCCTTTTTGTCTATAGACCAGGTGAGACGCTTCTGACGCAGTGTCTAGTTCAAGAGTGGCTTGACACAAAGAATGTGACAGCTGAAACCCATGTCTTGCATACGTCTGTGCGTGGTGGTTCTTGAAGCACTAACTCCAGCTGCAGTCCACTCTTTGTGAATATCCCCCACATTTTTGAATGGGTTTTGTTTCAGAATCCTCTCCAGGGTATGGTTATCCCTATTGCATGTACACTTTTTTCTACCACATCTTTTCCTTCCCTTTGCCTCTATAAATGTGCTTGGACACAGAGCTCTGTGAACAGCCGGCCTCTTTAGCAATGACCTTTTGTGTCTGGCCCTCTTTGTGCAAGGTATCAATGGTCATCTTTTGGACAGCTGTCAAGTGAGCAGTCTTCCCCATGATTGTATAGCCTACAGAACTAGACAGAGACAATTAAAGGCCTTTGTATGTGTTTTGAGTTAATTAGCTGATTAGAGTGTGGCACCAGGTGTCTTCAATATTGAACCTTTGCACAATATTCTAATTTTCTGAGATAATGTTTTGGTGGTTTTCATTAGTTGTCAGTTATAATCATCAAAATTAAAAGGAACGAACACTTGAAATATATCAGTCTGTGAGGAATTACTATACATTATACAAGTATCACTTTTTGAATGGAATTACTGAAATAAATCAACTTTTTGATGAGATTCTAATTATGTGACCAGCACCTATATTGCTCTCCACACAATAAAGCAATTTGATAGAACTTTGAAATAACATTTACATTCGATTAGCAAAATAGTTGTTAGTTGCAGCTCTATAACAAAGGATTTTATCAGCTTGCAGTCATGAGAGATATTATTACTCTCTGCATGTTGGTTAAGAGAAGTGAAGAGGCCAAGAAGCACCACGGATGCATTCTAAAATTATCCAAACAACCAAAACCACAAAGCGGGTAGGTAGGCTATGATTAGACTGGACAAACTAATCGGTTTAGATACAGGCCTCAGATCATTATTAATTTGATTAACCCATCAGGCACACTTGATTAGACACACCAGGGTGCCCTACCATTATGCAAAAAAAAACATTGTAGGGCAGCGATCTTGTGGGACCAGTTCTTTTGGGAGCTGAGGGGAGTCAGAGAGAAAGCAAATGGTTGAGTGGGCAATAGGATGAAAATCTGAGAGTATGGGCTGCGTGAAGAAAACTCCTGCGCAGACCACTATTGGAGATAAATATCAGCATAAAAATTGAAAAGAATGCTATAACATTAGTTGAAGAGTAACCCCCCCACACCCCCACATGTTGGTATTTTATGAGCTGCAGCTGCAAAGTAAAAGAAGCAGAGCAAGAGCTCAAGCAACCGATGGGGGAGGGGAGCATGGCGAGCGACTGACTAACAACAGGACCATGGAGCAGTAGAGGCATAAACAAACATATTCCATAGTATTGTTGACTGTGATTGGCTAGAAGTGTGTTGAGAAAGCAAATTAATCAACAACCCAGATCCCCAACTGCGTAAAACGCTAATAAAAACAGAATTCAATAATGTGCAAATCATGCATCCCTATATTTAATTGAAAACAGTACAAAGACAGCATATCTAAATGTTGATTTTGTTTTGGAAAAAATATACAAAACAGTATGTACATCATCTGCAAAGTACATACTTTGTAGTCAGGGATACGGATGATGGGGGAGACAACCGAGAATAGGCCCAGGCCGGACAGGGGGCATTTGGCAGGCTCAAATAAAGTTACTGATTAGTCATTCTGAGTAATCAGTACTATCGAGAAAGTAACAGTTATAAAATAGAACAATTGCATTGAGAAAGTGGATTTGACTTTTTTTCCTTGCTGTTTTTTTGGATCGAGCCATATGATTCAACCTTTTTATGTAAAAAGGTCTTTGCTCTACCAACAGCCAATCAGAATGACACCCTAACAACGCCAATACAATTATGTTTCAAAAACGGTTCAAAGTTAACCAACAAACTTGACTAGCTAACTGGCAAAACATTGCCACCATGAAATTGCCACCCTAAATTAGGAGTCGAATTCAAGGACTTTGCCAAAAAGACAGATCTACAAATCGCTGAAATTAGTGACAAAACATAGGGAGAAAACACGGTATTCCTATATCAGATTGCAGAGGCCAGGGATATGATAACGGCTTTAATACATCAGGCGTAGTTAAGGGAGTACAACCCAGAATATTAGAATTGCCCCTGAATCTGGTTGGGGTTCATGCAACGAAATCATGCCCGGAAACCAATTTTGTTTGGTTATGTCAATTGCCTGTAAACCCTGCTCAACCATGTTATTATAACAGAGATGGGCTGCTTTCTTCAACGTCTGTCTGACAACATGGCACGCTTGAATCGTTGTTGTGCACCCTTTGGCCACTCGCTGACAGAGGGAGATTGAGGCCCTGGACATCACTCCTGTCACAGCAACCTTACAAGTTAAAAAACTATTTTCAATCATTCACAGTCATTTTACTTCACATCTTCTGAATGATGCTTTTACAGTGTATTGAGGAACCAAACTTGATCCTGCAGTCTACATGTAGTCCTTCAGAAATAAAAGGCAACAAATATTAAAACAATTGAAGAGACTGAGTCAATGCATCAATTATGGGACATTATTTTGTCTGAGGCAACAGCTGTAGCAAATGCAACGCGAGTAGAACCACTGTTTCTTTCGGAGTTAAGCCCGACAGAGGAAAACAAAACATTTGATAAGGGAGTGGAAGATGACCAGGAAAGAGCAGATATAGTTATTTGTAATACAATTTTGTGTAGCCATCGACAATGTCATTAGCCAATTGAACACGTGCTTCCAGTAAAAAATGAAATAAAAAAATATGCTATGATTTCTTCATTTGGAGTTTCAGGGAAATGACTCATAAGGAAATAGCGCAACCTTCAAGATTACCAGTGGATGACATGTCCTCTGACAAATCAAAGATGTTTTGGTATTCCTCAAGGCTCGGTTTTTGGCCCATTCTTGTTTTACTATGTTTGCTGCCTCCGGGTGATGTCATCCAGAATAACAATGTCCATTTTGACTGTTATGCTGATGACACTGTGGAATCTGAGCAATAACAATTATAATATGAGTGTACGTTTCATTGGAAGTGAATGTGCCTGGATAATGAGAACAACAGAAACCTCTCTGATTAGATTATCTCTGTTGGTTGTGCTCTGATAACCACAGGAATGTTTACATTGACCATTTGGCATGGGGGTTATGGTCTTGGAAACCTGATCATTGCTAATGCTGCAATAAATAAAATGAATTACTCTCTCCCTTGACAACCGGGTACACGATTCATTATTTCAACCACTATACGAAACGACTGATGATTTCTAACAACACACAGTTTTATATTTCGATTAAACATGGAGAAGTCCCAAAATTAGCTACTTTGGAAACATGAGTTTCAGATATCAGGAAGTGGATGGAGATTATAAACTAAAAAAAAAACAAAGACAATGCTCGTTTTAGGACCCAAGAAACGAAGAGTTTAGTCGGCAGACCTTACAGTGAGT